>MCFA01000254.1:0-56594 GCA_002105025.1 Clohesyomyces aquaticus
TAGCTCGTCTTCGCGCGCAGTCGGTGTATTCTTCGACGTTGAATCCCTGCGGGAAATGTGCTCAGTCTGTTCTCTCTTTTTCAGAAGATTTAAAGCAAACTGTCGTCCCGCCTTTGCAGCCTTGATGTCGGTGTACGGCTCGAACATGCCGCTCTCTAGGCTTAGAGACCCACGGTCGGTTTCTTCCCGATATACCTGTTCTTCGGCGGGTTGTACCCTCGCCGGACTTGCTCGGAGGACCTGATCTCGCACCATACGTGGCTTCAGCTGATGGCATGACCGGCAACACCCTCAGAATGATCACGGCCTCTTGACATGCCACCGTGATTATTTGCCTGCTGGGTGGCTGGGTATGCAGACTCAATTTTAATGGCCGGACACTGGAACCCGCTTCGCCTTCCTGGTCTTCTTCTGGGATGCCTTCAAGCGAACGGAGTGGGCTTCATACCTCACGACCCTAGTTTGCCACAGCCCTGCTTGTTCTAGTGTTTGGAACAAGCCCCGGCATGCTCGTTTTTGGCACCATCTTCGCTATATACCCACAATCGAAGTCCAGACAAATCGTCTTAAGATCGCCCACCAACGTCTTACTAATCGGAAAGTACACCTCCACGCCTTTGCGCATGAAATAGTACTTCGCCAAAGCGAGCACTTTCCTCACGGCCCTCACTCCCTCGAACGCTCCATGTCGCTCTGAAATATTCACGTCGTTTGGTATGTATATGTAAGCAGTCGTGCTTACTCATCTCCTGCATAGCCATCTCGGCTCATCACACACACACACACAGAATACACTCATCTACAATCCATCAGAACCGTCCCCCCCCAAGCTTACAGTATATGAATCCAAAGTCTCGCCTTTTCGTGGTGGAAAGAATGCAAGTTCTGGATTGGGATCTAGGACGTTGGGTTCGGGTGGGTACACGTAAATCCAGAGTTTGCGGCAGTGCTCCTTGGTGGGACGCGTGCCGAAGAGCATGATTTCTGGGAGGGCGTCTGGCTTGTCGGTTTGAGTGGTCCATTGGACGGATTTGTGGGAGAGGTGGTGGAGGATGTTGGAGGTTGCGCCGAGGATTTCGAGCAACTCGATGAGGGAGTTCTCAACCCGAGCATTCGCGGGAGAGTCTCGTGAGGCGTCGGCCATTGAAGTGGTTTCTTAGATCGAAGCTAAAAGTCCTAGAGTTAGTTGAATGAATTGGGGCAGTTGGGTGGATCGAGACTGTTTCGTAGGCGTGGTGCAGTTGCTGTGTAGGGGTAGAAGTAGATTAAGAGATACATCAAGTTTTATACAGAAATGATCGTGGCAAGGAAGACCCTGATACATTGCAAGTGATGCGGTGGGGGTACTGGGTTACTTGCCTATCGTCCGGCTCAGCCTAAATCTATCACAAAATTGCGGACGTGATTGTCGGGGCGATACAGGTGACCATCTTATGCTAATATGGTGTAGGGAAGCGGTCCGCATATAAATGATTTTCGTTCCAGTGGAACCCGCAATCACCCTCAGCTAATGAGGTAGAATTCGAGAGAACTTTCAAGTGTGCTAATGGTGCACAGAACATCAACCCGGGACCCGCATTAGGACGCAAATCCGTTCTCCGATCAGATATCCACGTTTCCAGAGTCCTTGACACACGCGCAGGACCCTTCGTGTCCACCGACAACCAAAATTAGGCGGAATCTGATATCTCAAGGACCGCCATTAAAGCGAAGTGATTTACATTCCCTGTCCCGGCCATGATTGCCACTGTGGTAGCCGCAATTGTGAAGGTGGAAACAAAGCACTGGACGCTTGGTCAGAAGGCCATAAGTTATAACAGAATTTAGAGAGCGCCTCGCTGCCGCCGGTATTCTCAATGTCGCAAACGAGCCTCTGAAAATCGCCTCAATCCCGACTATCCCACGACACATTATTTCAGACGCGGCGTCTCGATTGTTAAACATATGTTACAGCAAGGGCGAAAAGATGTGGGTAGATTCATGGGGCCGGTTCTATCGTCGCGTCGAAGAAGAATTCAAGTCGATCCCTACGTCGCACTGGGCACATGCACAGGAGCTAAAGGAACACGTTGCGCATTTCCACTGGGTACTCACCCGAGGAAAGTCTCTAGACAGTTTTCTACTCAGCTTGCAATGTTACGGTAGTATATTCTCCTCGCATGTAGGTATGATCCGGCGATGGAGAGGACTTCTTCATCTCCAATCTTATCGATACCTTGGAATACATAAAGGAAAGCACTGAAATCGAATTGTGGCGAGAGGCGAAGACACGCAGTAACGGCAACCACCCGCCCGTCTTGGATAATGATAACATTATCTGTAAGCAGTCGTGCTTACTCATCTCCTGCATAGCTATCTCGGCTCATCACACATTACATACACACACAATACACTCATCTACAATCCATCAGAACCAATCCCCCTTGCTTACAGTTTCACATATCTAAGAGACTCACTAACAGCAGTCGCGATAACAGCCAACCGTCCGTATACGGTACGGTTCACCAAATTTCGGGCCGTAACTTCTCAAATTGCTAGTGCGGACGGACGGTAACCAATCGTAGTAAGCCCTTGCTACTTACGGACGGTTCGCCAAAAGGTACGCCGTAACGGTCTAATTTTAGAGTATACGAGACACATGCCCTATAATAAAGAGGGTTTTACAGGGCCTGTGCCAGGCTTATTAATAACAATACATTCTTGTTTCCCGTCTAATACGAGCCTGTAGGCTTACGCAGACTATTGCCACTATTTACACCAGGTGAACAAAAAAAACCCGTTGGCTAATCGTAGAAGCAGCTCCCAAAGGCTTGCCTATACTAGGGGAAAACACCTCTCGTTCGTGTGCCGTATGTGCGTCCCTAGGCAAGCGCAGGCGTGATGCCTGCGCCAGTAGGTTGCTGTTGTCCTCTAGCCTTAATCGCTCACCCTGTCTTGCTTGCCTTTACTAGTGATGTCTCCCTTGTGTGTAGGGACTGCCTCTTGTCCTGTATAGTTGTCCGCTACGCTCTCCCTCCTCCCTAGCGCCTTGTAGCGCTGTGTCACTCCTTGCAGGCGTTGACGGCGCGTTTTGTTTTGACCCCTCTGTCGCCTCACTGTGGTATACGGGGTCTATCTGTGCGCTGTCGCCGCCGTCGCACGTTTTGGGCCCCTCTGGCGCCTCACCAGTGGTACACGGGTCATTCCGGAATTACAATACATGATCAGTCACTGACAGTCAGCTAGTTACAGCGCACGGTCCTCGGGCTAGCCGATCAAACATCTCCGCCATCTCCTCGACTCCTCAACATCACGACATCAACTGCACAGCTCTACCTAGGTATCTGCTCGTCGGGAGCCATGGCGACTCCGCTCGAGACTAATTCTCTTGAGGTTCTTCCCAACGAGCTCATTCTCAAGATTGCAAGTCATTTCCATCCAATCCCTAAGCCAATCATGTTTCCACTGATCCCCGGCTTGGAGAACCTGCGAACCCCCGAAAACATAGCTCGGAGGGCGACCCTCTGGTCCCTCTGCTTGACCTCGCATCGTATCTCAATTGTATGCACCCCAGTCCTCTATACTTCTTTCATTGCTTTTCTCCCACCGCTGCAGGTGTCGATCTGTCTCCTTCTGCGCACGCTTATTGAAAAGCCGCATCTTGGGAAACATATTCGGTACATCGAGAAACAGATGCCTTGGGATGGCTGCCTTGTAGCTCCCCGGCCTTCGGAACTGCGACAGGGTGCCGATTACCTGCGGTTCACTGCCATGCTTCGTCTTGCCGCTATCGACCTTTGGGAGACCGGTAATCTGCCAGAAAGCGGCTTCGGAAGTCATATTCTTGAATCAAGTCCAGATGAGGCAGAGTTGGCTATTTTAATAGTAATGTCTCCAAATTTACGGAAACTCTGCTTTGCAAGCCGCGAAACAGCTGTCGTTCTCCCAGTATGGCACTTTATTGGATTCGAGGTAGTGGATGACCATTGGAAGGCACGCGAATTCTCTAGTCTGCGTACTTTGTGTTTGGCGGAGAAGGACTGCGGTTTCCGGGACCCCGACGAAGACTGGCAAGAGCACGATTTGCCAAAGATGCCCCACCTAAGGGTCCTCCACGCAACTGGGAGAGTCCCGGATGTCCTCTACCTTGGTTTAACCTCTGGGCCACTTACTTTGACAACTCTTCATCTCACTGCGTTCACCATGTCTTTACTTCTGGTATCTGGCTTGGTAAAGGCTTGCCAGTCACTCCGACACTTTGTTTTACAATATGAATACATTATGCATCCACCACGGATGGGAAATCTTCACGACGCACTATGTCTACACGAAACTTCGCTCGAGTCCATCTATCTCGACCTTCAGATTCTCCGGACCGCGTCACCCACTCCAGAACCCGGTATAGGTAGTTTCAAGAGTTTTTCCGCGCTCAGATCCCTGACGGCATGCGACGTTACACTCTTTGGTAGTCTTTCGCCACGTCGTATCTATCTTGAGGAGGACTCAGAACTACTACGTGGGCTTGTCACTGGAATTATTCCCGACCAACATTGCGACTTAGCCAACTCATTCCACCAAACCTGAAGGAATTGGGGCTGATAACTCAGCCTGGCAGCTGGATGGATGATCACGCACTTCCCCTCTATGACTTGGCCGACGACTACACCGTGAGTCCCGGGCTTGAGGAGTTAACCGTTTTCGATGGAGTTTATCCAAATCTCATGGCACGATTCGGTGAGATCAATGTCAATTTCAAGACACAGCGCCATCTCGAGCCTCCTGGCTTTTGGGGAGACGATAGAATATTCGACTCCGTCAACGAAGCGTTTTGACTGGCAACTCCACTGGTCTCTGAATGCTCGGATCTCCCACCAGTTCCGCGGCTTCCGACTGTTCGTACCCTCCACCCGTGGTGAGCCCCGGTCCATACCCTATGCCATTATTCGCAACCATCTGGTACTTATAAGGCTCGTTGTAGTATTCGGCTCCGGGTTGGTGGCCTGCGAACTCCCCTGTCTGGGGGCCAGTGTACTCGTTCGATATGCCTGCAGCCTTACGAACTTGTCGACGACGCAGGGCTAGCCAAAACAACGCGGTTATCGCCGCAAGTCCTGCAACCCCGGCCCCAGCTCCTATACCGATGATTGCGCCCGTGCTGAGACCGTGGTTCGGGGAGGTGCTTGAGGCGGCGGAAGAAGGGACTGCTACAAGACTATGAGCGTGCACCACTAGCAAAGCATGAGTTTACTTACATGATGCTCCGCTTTCCAAAGCAGACGATCCCCCCTTGGACGCTGTCGACGGGCGCACATACGACACCACCGTGCTCGCCGGGAGTGCAGAAGCGGTAATAACGTAGGAGATGAATGACACAAATGTCGCTGTTGGGACGGCCGTGTATCGCGCCGAAGTAGGCAGTGCCGTCTCACCACCCGAATCCAGGGCGCAGACGGACCCGACGCATACCCAACCATGATCGCAATCGCCGTCTTGAGTGCATGGATCTCCTAGACAATGGCCCTCCCACGTGCACGACGGTATGGGTGCTTGCGCGACGCGTTTGAGGAGTTCGAGGGCAGCTGGATCGTCGGTTGTTGGTGTGGGAGTCAAAGTTTCTGCATTGACGAGGACGAAGAAGAGAGCGAGGAGGGTGAAGACTGAAGGTTGCATGTTGCTAGTTCGTCAAAGGGCTTGGTTGTCGCTTTCTCTCGTCGTGAAGACCGGAAGGGTTGAAGAACGAAAACCAGGTGGAGAAACAGACAGACTCTTAACTCTCCAAGCCCCCATGAGGTGATCCGTCGGCTCGTCAACATGCATCCACTGGTCAAGGGCTATCGAGGGCTGAAAAGCATCCAAGAACGACTACCAACCATAGCACGCGAATCTGCCAAGCTTCTCAGCCACCCGGGTCGTGGCAAGGTAGCCACTCTAAATTTCGATCAATCAGTCCACCTAGTGCGAAAAAGTCAGGGTACCGTCAAGCAACGCATGGATCGCAACAAAGAAGGGGTCATACGATCTCGCTTGCGCGTCCCAGTTGAGCGAATGAGATGTGAGGTGGGGTTTCGGCTACATGCCACACGGCTGCACAACAACGGCCAGTGAAAGATCAGAGCCAAAGCGGTGGCGAAAGTCGTGTGTGTTTGAGTATTTATATATCTAGGCGGAGGAAGACAGTATTTGTCTTGAGCCCGACTGACAGCATTCGCATAATATGGGCACCGACGGGGACTTCACCATGCAATCCAAGGTCTCTCCTACGGCTAGAGTTGATCACAATGCAGGTCCAGTATCACTAACCAGACGCAGTCAAGATTTCCAGGCCTCTCATCGAATGCCTCTTTTACTCACCAGCATGGTGATCTCATATTCCGACGGGCCATTGTACGCAATCCCAGTTCGACGACCTTATTTCGTAGCTCATCCCCCGATGCAATGCCTTCGTCCGCGCCATCACTACGAAAGCCTTCGCCCCGCCAGTCTCGGAAATGGCTTCCGACTAGACCTCCTGGGTTTCCAAATGCCCAGCCAGGGGCCCGGCGGCACATGAAGCATTATATACCTCATTCCCGCCTGCGTGGACCGAGCCAACTCGATCAACAACCAACGACCCACCGTCCGCAATCTTCCACCGGAATCATCATTGTAGGTATTTTGCGACGACCGTGCCGGATTTACTCAACCGTCAAGGCTTCAACACGGAAAGCACTAAATCCTCGACGATGATGAGCCTCAAGGAGCTACGAAGAAAACTCGCCAAGGACAACCGTCTTCATCTCCTAGGGGTCATACCAGCGTACAGCGAAATGGCGTTTCGGACTACTCTCCCGAGGGACGTTGAAGAGCCAGTGGCGCTCCATACCGGCCCTATGAGCGATCACAAGGTCTGGGCACTGCCATTAGGATTCCACGGTTACGAATCCCAGAAGGGCCAGCTGAAAGGGTTGCCCAAAGGCGAAGCGCGTAGCGTCCGTGACAATCCGCCATTCGACCCCATCTCTGGTTCCGGATACTGAACTAGTGGAATGAGAAAGGCCGTACGATGTTACTACTTCGCACTGTGGGTGGATAAGACCGTAAACAGGGGCCCCAAGACCACCGGGACCCCGTATAATGAATCTGTTGCTGTACTGGAGCATATCAAAATCAAAGAGCCACGAGATGCGATCCCAGCAAACACACAGGAAATCAAGCCTTACTCAGACCCGCCCGCCAAGATCACAGTCCAACAACCCGAACAAACCATCCCGCAACCCACGCAGTCAAGCTCCGGCGCACTCTCCAAATTGCTTCAACATTTCACCAACAAGCTCGACACACTATCCCACATCCCTAGTCTCGAAACCCTCACGTTTAGCCCCCAACCCACCTGGCCGACCTGTGTCCGACAAAAACTTCTCCTTGGCGAATCCAAGAAAGGAGACTGGCTCGCCTGGGCGGTTTTCCGCGCTTCCGGAAACCTCAAGGCCGGGCCGGAGATCTACATTAATTATCGGCTGGGCTCCCGACGTCGATCAGACAGTTGATCAAGGAACAACGCTCTCCTACGACGCCGTAATCTCCAAATCTCGGTCTAAGACGCTGGATAAGAATGAGATCTGAGTTGTGGTGCATTATTACTTCATCCCGGCATGTGCGGCGGGGATGGTGGATGAGTTGCCGGGCATGGTGGTTGGTAAGACGTTCTTAAAGTATTTGGATTCGGCGTGTGCGAGCCTGTGGTTGATGGCGGAGCGAAAAGGGAAGGGGAAGGTTGGGGGAAGAGGATGAGGGATGTGGTGAGCTCGGGTTCCGACGAGGGGGGAAGGGGAGTGAGGTCTCCGGCTAAGAAAGGGTCGGATTAGGAAGGGGTTGGGTATAGGAGGCGTGGGAAGAGGGTTATGTTGGATAAGGAGGGTGAGATGGATATGTGAGGTTCTCCTGGGGAGGAATGCCATGTAAGGATCAGGGAAACCAATATTGCAAGAGGAGGGAAAGGGTATGAACGCATAGCCGTGGAGGTATCACAATATCGGTCATATATTCGAGTCAGGAGCGCCCAGCAGGGCTGCCAATGGTTTTTGGGAGTATGTAACATGGTTATTCGGTAAAGAGACGGATTCATATCCCTGTTTCTGATTCTCATTACCGACTGGTCCAAACCCTTCCCAGCAAAAGAGGCTATGGCAATCAGGGTAGCGTAGTAACTTTGGTGTTCAGATTCTGGCGGCCAGTACAGTCCCAATGGAGTACTCGGAAGGTCATATAAGCTCCAAGTTAGCGAGTGTCAAGTCAGTGAACATAATGCATGAGCTCTTTCCTAGCTATACATTTATTTATACACACGGACCATCAAGAAAGACAAATGTGCTCAAATGATACAATAGGGTCAGCTTTGTGGTCAGTCTTTGGTATTGTACGTCACAGATTCAATCAATTACGAGAACCCTCTCCTTTCTTCGAAAATGCTCTTGCTGCCTATTCTTTCACGCAAACGACGAGGTTGGCGCTGTAATTTCCTTGCCTTCCGTTTCGGATATGACGAATTCCATCACTGCAAAGAATTTTTCCATTTCTTCGAGAACGTTGTGGGTGCCTGTTCTTTCACGTTTCGGAAAGATCTATACGTACAGGCCAAGTGCTTGGGGGAAATTGTTAGCCAAGCGGCCCCCACTTGCCCCTATTTAAAACCCGGCACCACTGCCTTCCATACTCTGTGAAGGTCTAAAATAGCCCGTATTTGTCCCTGTAGAAGGCCCTCAGTAATCCCTGTCTGTACAGGGTATATATCGGGCTTCTGCCCCCCTCATACACGGTACACTGCTCACTCTGTTCCCTGCAATTGACATTCACATACTCCCCTTCCACCGTTCCACTGACTCAACCTTTGTCACACCCAGATCCGACTACACCTTGAATCGGTCCTGAGCTTATCAACTGTTTGACCACGCGCTTGGACATTGCAAAGTTCATATTCCAAATTCGTTACGACATCGGAAAGATGTCCAACTCTCTTGGTCAGACTGTTTTCGACATCCAGGCGCTCATTACAAAACTGATCAAAAACGGGCAAGAAAAGGATCTCCAAGCACTTCCCGTACTCGATCAGTCCATATTTAAATAGCAACATCGGCAGCGAGCCGGTCCTTGCAAGATACTCCTCCAAAAGCTAGGCAACGCTGATATCTACGCATACACGAATGGTCAAGTCGAGAAGGAACTCCTGAGCGAGTTCCTTCCCAAAAATCTCCAACTTGACGATGGTCTCCCTCTAGAGTCCGCCGTGCATTTCAGGATGTTACCATTCGACGGTGCTGCTTCGATTGCGAAGTGGAAATGCTATTGGCTTGCTCTTGCCTGTTACTACATTCATATGTGAGTTTGCAACCACTGGTTGAACGTAGCTGAGTCTTTCGAGCGTCCTACATACGAGGATATGGTTGATGTTCTGGGGTTGATTGAGAATTCCGTTCAAGGTTCGGCGGGGGCAAACACGGAAGAGACTGATCGTTCTGGCAACGACTCGCCAGCTTACCCCGCGAGAAGGATATCATCCGAGCAGGGCTTTCGATAGAAAGTAATACGTTTCGATTGAAGCTTTTTAACTAGGTTACGTCTCAGTTATATAGTACTTTCTTACGGTTGAGGAGACGCTAAGGAGACTTACGGTTACACAAACGTTATAATTAAAGCTCTCTAACTTCTCAACGTTTCACTAAAAGTTATAACGTAACGGTTGACTCTTGAGTAGTAGGCTCCCCTAGGGTCTCTCGCAGTGCCTTCTTGCGTATGAGGTTGGCTAGGGTATTGAGCTTACTAATAACAGCCCTATGACAAAGCTAATTCTTCTATAATTAAAGCGCCTTGATTGTTGCTCTAGAGAGGCAATTCCTATTAAAAGTTATAGTCCTTCTGCCTCTAGAGAAAGCTCTCTCGCAGTCGCAGCTAGTGCTTGGTATAGAGAGGAAATTAAGGGCGATTTTGTATAGTGTAGGGTAGGTCCTCTGCCTAACCTTATGCTACTAAGTGAGAGGGTCTCCCTATAAAGGACTGTTCTCCTTTGCCTCTTATAAGTCGTCAAATATACTATTACAGTATAGCTAGAGCTCCGTCGTCTTCTTAGCGCGCTTGTAGGTCCTCCTACTAGTATGAAAGGTAGGGTTAAGGCTTAGAGTTTGTTTGTATCGTATATCATGGGGGCATGAGGTGGCAGGCTGCTTTTGTTAAGAGATCTTCTTAGGCTCTAGCTCCTCCTCTTCCTTAGCGTCCACATAGCGCTAGAAGATCTCTTTTATTAATAACTCTGCCTTCTTATGCTAGAGGTAGTGTTAGCGCTAATAGTCTTTAAACTACTAGAGACGGAGCCTTAGGTAAAGGATAGTCGCAACCACGTAGTATGAGACTAGCGGCTTAATAATATACTTCTCCTAATAGGTAAGAAGCTTCTTAAGGTTAAAAGCGACGCTGTTTTTAAGGTAACAGTTGTCTCCCTTAGGCTTAAGTTTAGCCTTTATGCGGAGGAGCTTAGTGTATAAGAGCTATAAGTTTATAATAGTTATCTATAGTAAGCCCTGCTCCACGTTGCCCTTAAGCCTCTTAGTTATCTAGTAAAACACTTTAAGGAAGTTTATAAGGCGCTTAACCTCCTCCTACTCGTCCTCTTGTTGTAAGCAGGTGGGGGCCAGGTGTCACTGGAGATAGAGAGAAGATATGATGGGTGAATTGAGGGTTCTCGTGTGTATTGTGTGTAGCTCATGTATGTGTCCATCATGTGTGTGTGTAGTGTACAAATCAGAGGCTCTTGTAGTAGTTGTTCGAGCTTAGTCATAGGACCGTAGTCATGTGACGGAGCTCTGGCTGCTTACACTTGTATTACCTCTCGCAGGGCAGCGTTGCTATGTACGTAGGAGTTGTTGGCGTCGTTATCCGTCCCTCGCCACTTATAGATAAACTTGTTAATGGGCTCCTTAAGCTAGAGCCAGCAGAGAAGCATGTAGTATATAGAGTGCTAGCGAATACTGCTATCATATACCAAGTTGAGGTAGCTAAAGCTCTAGAGCTTATCCTTGTTGCTAAGAGTCTTGTCAGATTGGTGGAGGTTTTGGGCCCCGGCACTGCACTCACTACCCCGTAGGCGACGGCGGTTGACGGCGAATATGGCCGTCCCAGCCCTCAGATATAATTGGGTGGCTAGGAGCTGAGTAATGTAGTTAGCCGAGGGGGGTCATAGGGGCCGAGACAGACACACACGAACAAGACACTCATTCTATCAACTATCATTACGTCCATCCGTGAAATCATCAGTTCACATCAAATCTGACAAATCTGCTGTACTACCTTAAAGGATTCATGGCGCTTGTGCGATGAGCAGATTACGTTAACAAAGTTATAAAGCTTTCTAACGACGCTATGTTTTTAATAAAGGTTAAATTGCTCTTAAGGAGCAGCCCTAGCTAGCTTGGCTTCAAATTAGCTCACGCCTTGGCTGTAAACGGCTGCCTTTACTACTAGTTATATAGTATGGCCTACATAACGCAGGCGGTGTTCGCCACTAAGCTTATGGCTAAGATGTTTAGATAGAGCCTTGATAGTGCGATTGTCGTTGTTAGACGCGTTTTTAGCGGCAAAACAGTTAAATTTAGACGTGATATTATAATCGTTAATAACCTTAATAATAGCGCGCGCTTAGTTCTTGCCTATATAGTCTCTAAAGAGGTTATAGAAGCTAATAAGTAGGTCTTGTTAGCAGAGAATCGTATCTAATTTATGTGAGAATTAGCTGTTGTTATGATGTTTATAGTGCTAAGGCACGTCACTTACCTATAAAGTAAGCTACTATACTAAGGAAGGAGAGGTATATTAGAGAAGTCTATATATTAACACTTAACGTAATTTTTAACCTAGCTATCCTTGGTACTGTTTAAATCTCCTCCTTCTGCTGCTTTAATCCTAAGTGTACGTAGAGAGAGATAGTGCTAGCTAAAGCTAGTAGAGCGTTAAGAAGGTTAGTTTAGTTCTAAGCAAGGATAGCCCAAAGTTCTGCTAACGATGCATGGAAGAAGGATTAATCCTAAAGTATAGCCTAGTTAACTATAGCGCTCTGCAAGGCCTCTTCCTCCTATAGGCTGTGATCAACGACTTGGGCAGATCTAGCTGTTGCTGCTGCCTCCTACAGATTGTTTAGCACTTGAGGCCTATTGTAACGAGGTAGCGACCTCGTTCCATGCCAAGTCCTGCCAACCTCTGATCAGGGGTCTGCCAATTTCCCTTCGGGTCCGAACGCGTCCCGTATCAGGTCCGAACGCGTATCGTATCAGGTCCGACCCCTGTACCCCTGCTGTACCCCTATTCCCTCATGTATATAGTCCCCTTCCTCCCCATAGCTGGCTTGGTAGTTTTTCTATATCCTTTCGTACGAGGCCTATAGGTGTCAATGGAATTCCCAGGTTCTGAGTCCCCACGCACTCCCATATGCCTCTGAGTGGATTCCCACCGCATTCGGACCCATTGTCGTGCCTGCGCCGTTACACCTATTAGGTAAGAGTTCTCTGCTTAAAACATCTATATAGTAATCCTTATAGAGATGGCTAACGATATAGGCGTAGCCGCTGACGATTTTAGCAGCTTCACGTACCCTGCGGGTGTGGCAGAGCTTGTAAAGCTATACCTTTATATTTAGGCTGTCGTCCTCTATATACTGCAAATTAGCGCTATAGAGCCAAACCTTAGACGATTTCCGCCCTTTACGGAGTGAACTAAGGTGCTTCACGTGGTAGCTAAGCTGCTCTGGCTTTAACTTCTTCCCGTTAATAGAGACATTGTCCTACTTAATAGGGAAGACTAGGCCAGCGTTAAGACGAGAACCCTTAGGATACTTCTTTAATTGAGCATTAGCAGGGCCTAGAGAGCCTTCTTAAGACAACGACAGCAAGGAGGCTAACTTCTTAAGGCGGCGGGAGCCAGCGCGATGGGAAAACAGTTGTCAGATTTGGCAGGAATTTTGAGCCCTTGGAGACGGTACCACGGCGTCTGCAGGCGTCGATCGACGGCGGTTAACGGCGATTTACGGCTACCTGCCGTCATACACGGCGACCTGGTGCTATATACAGCCAGCCACACAGCTACAGTACCGCAGGCGTCAATTGACGGCCATTAACGGCTACCTGCCGTCATTGACGGCTACCTGCCGTCATATACGGCTGAGCGCACCTGTATGAGGCCTGCAGCGATTGACGGCGGTGGACGGCGAACGTGGCCGTTGCAGCCCTTAGAGATAATTGGGTGGTTAGCAGCTGAGTAATGTAGCTAGCCGAAGGGGCTTTAGGCCACCAACACAGACACCCCCAGGGGAGACACACAATCAATCAATCACCACACTCCACCCATTAGTTTATCATCATATCCATCAGTGATATTATCAAACCCATCAAATCTGACAACAGTACAGAGGAGGAAGCTAACAACAAAGCTACGGCTTAGTTAGTACGCCTTAAGCAGCTAGCTTAGATAAAGTTTTAAAGACTTATAACTAGTTATTAGTTAACGATTTAATAATTTAGATAATAGGAATTAGATAAGATAAGATAGAGATAGTAATTTAGGAGAGAACTCTTAGGAAAAACTATCTCTTAGTTATAGCTAGTAATATAGAAAACTCTGCTTGTTATACGACATTAGCTAACAGTTACACTATAGGCAACTAACTACCCTTGGCTAAGCCCTCCTCTAAGCCCTTACCCTCTTAAAACACTAAAAAGTCTAGTTATACAAAACGTATTATAATTAAACTTTTTGACCTCTTAATTGTAACGTACTAATTAAGAGAGCCCATACTTTCTTATGGCTCACGTGACCGTAGTCAATCAAAACGTACCAAACGTATTACTTTCTATCGAAAGCCCTGGATATGAGCGTAATGACTGGTGATTCCATACGTCCATACGAAAACATTTATACAAGTGCGATGCAAAATCCATGGCGAGTGAAATTGAGAACGTGGGACTGTTCTTTAGCGAGAATTCGACGGCCCTTCGCCATTATCTTCCCCAAGACAAGCCTCCCAAGCGCGCTCTAAATCGGACAAGGATCCGAAATCGTAGTCTTCCGGTAGACTCTCTGTCGATGGCTGGAATATAATCGGATCAAAGTTGAAGAACTCCTTGAAACAGTTCTCAAGTTCCTTTTCTTGCTCCTCACTCGAAGTTTCAGTTGAAGAAGGCATGGACGAGGAATCCGGGCGGTCAATTAGTGAAACGTGCAAATCCGGTTCTACCCGCGCAGTTTCGACGGCGCAGTTCGGGCCGAGATCCTTCTCACTGGCATTGGTGGGGTTGGCAAGGCTCTGTGCGTACGATCGAGACAGCTGGATCTGCAGCCTAGAAACGATTTCGATCACTCGCGGAATCAGCTCGCTTATTGAAGTTTGCCGACTTAGCTCCCTCATCGAAGCGTGATCATCGATTTTTACGATTTTATCAAGCTCCCGACGAAGAGCGGCGGGAAGTTGCTGACGAAGGTATGTCTCATACCGATCCAACTCCTGTGTCTGATAAGACCTTTCCCATTCTTCATCGACAACTGAGTAATGTTAGTGCAACCTGTCAAAATGAAAACAGTGGCGGCCAAGCATTGAAGGAAATTCTGACTAGACTTACAGGGAGACGGGATAGTACATTCTTCGTCATTCGGGAATAGAATAAGGTAAATATGTCTCCATTTCTCCTCGTCGCTCAATTCTGGCTTCCTCTTTTTTCTTGATCTCAGAGCCCGCTTTTGGATTTCGTTAATCCCTTCCAAGGCCTTCTCAGGCCGCCTAGGGCACGGCTCAGTGGCACGCTGGTGATCGCGTAATGCCGTATCATCTTTAAAGACCTCGTAGCACCGAATGCAGAAGTTTGGCAAAGAATGTGCTCGATATATGTGCTCCCTGGTGTAACGTTTAGTAATTGGACTAGAAGTGTGTGTGGTATAACCTACTTGACGCGTCGGATCATTGGGAATCCGGGCCCTATGCAAGCCCGTCGTGCAACGTATGTCAAGTGGTCCCTTTTGAAAAAAGGGCAGGCAAAATTACGTGGCTTTTCGGAGTTTTCTGGAGATTTTCCCTTCCTTGGTCGCTTCGGAGGGCAATCGTTCTCATCGGAATCAGAGTCGCTGCTGTCATCACCATCCCCACCTCCTCCTCCGCCTTCTCCTCCTCCACCTCCTCCTCCTCCTCCACCTCCTCCTCCACCTCCTCCTCCACCTCCACCTCCTTCTCCACCTCCTCCACCTCCTCCTCCATCTCCACCTCCTCCATCTCCACCTCCTCCATCTCCACCTCCTCCATCTCCTCTTCCTCCACCTCCTCCTCCACCTCCGCCGCCGCCGCCGCGTCCACCACCACCACCGCCATTTCTGTCTTTACGCTTTCCAAGTTGCATATGGGCACTGTGGGCAGTCGCGGCAACCGTTTGATAGCCGGGTGGTGGGCGCGAGCTCTCCTGTTGCGAGCCGGTCTCGTGACTGCCGCCGAATTGGGGACTTGCCACGAATGTAGCATAGAAATAGGCCATGAGCTTTGCCACCACCCTCTCCTCGGTCTCCCGGCGCCGTGTGGCGTTCGCATCACGATCGCGATTTCGGGGGGTGTAGATGATTGGTCTTGGGATTCTGCTGCTGGACGGGTCGTAATCGCCAAATCCAAATCCTTGAGCAGATGCCCTAGGGCTGCCATGTGTACGGAGCGGCAGGAGGCTCTCATATTCCTCCACTCCAAAGGAACGGGAAGCATTGTGGAAATTTACAAAGTTCGGCGGGTCTTCCGCAGAGTTCAGCCAGGATTCCAAAGGCGATGAAGCTCCAGCAACAAAAGAAATAGTAGTAGCAGTAAGAGCGACTCGCGGTCCAAGTGAATCATGGTGCAGCTGCGTTGACAACGAAGGGTCGTTATGATCATCGGTTTGTGGTCGAGATGGGCTTGGTGTTGGTGACTGGCGAGGCATGGATGCGAATGCGACAGCCTGGAAGGTGTCAATCTGGGGGCCCTGGAGGTCTAGCTTCCCAAAGCAGTGTCGAAAGTAATATGCATGTCTTTCGGCGCTGGTTTAGCATCTTATATGTTGATATGTGGCTATGCCTCAAAGTTAGCGAGCCGAGGAAAAGTTTCGCGCAAATGCGACTTTGTTCGTAGGGCCGAGAGGCTAGGCTGAATTTGGCAGCCGATAGAAGCTAGCTATATCAGGCTAGCGCATAGTCGCCCTATGAAAGCATGAACTCATAATTCCCCAGGATACTGTGGAATAAGCATCGCTTAGCAATTCTTAACTTTAGGCACCTTTAATGCCCATTACTCCTGGCACTGTTGGATGATTTCATCTCTACACTGGGCCAGAAACAAAGATGTCCATAAGTGTTCTATTCCAAGTACTGTTCAACATATATTATACGTTCCACAACTTCTAGGCACACAGTAACGTCGAGAAACACATTGTTAAATCATGCGACTAAATATGACCCCTCCTCTTGATCTCCCAGCTGCGCAAGGGAATGTAAGCCAGGGTAGAAATGATGACTGCAAATTCGAACCCCGGATCACCAGTCTTGTGCGCAATTGGACCCGTGTACCACTCCGTCTCCATCGTTGAAATGATAAAAGCCCAGGCCAGTATGGTGGTAGCCACAGCCGCTAGCCCAGACGGAAGTGCATTTCCATCGTCCCAAATAGTCGGATCGAAACTATTGGGATCCGCCTTGCGAAAGTAGAACCATTCGACCAGGAAGCAAGATATCTAGCAGCCGGCATAGTAGCCAATGATCCCAAGGAAAGAGCTGATGACGCTGACAATAGACTTCGAAGCGGGTATAGCGATTGCTGTGATGACGATAGCTGAGAGCAGAGCTTGGACCACGCGAGGGACCTTTCGTAGAACAGGGAGAAGAGCGGGGAGGTTGGCCGAAATGGAGTATACGTCGCGGCCGCAGGTGCCGAGAACCGACAGACCTAGGAGGGCGAGAACAAAGCGACCAAATGCTCCAAGGCGAGTGATGAGAATGGTTCCAATGACAGCACCGACTCCACCCTTGGTGAAAGCTGCCTGCCATTCGGGAATGCTGAAAACGGCACCTCCGGCCACGGCACCCAGAATCTTGAGAAGATAGAATGGGACGCAAATACCGAACAGACAGTATGCGGCAATGCGAAGCCGCGGCGTCTTTGGCGGCATATAGCAGGCCTAGTCGCCGACTACGTTGCCCCACGTAATCATATTGCCAGCCGTGAAGGCCACCATGCCGAGATATGACTGGGCAGATTTTGTTGGTTTTGGGTTTTTTTGGCGAAGCTAATCCCCGGCGCTGCCCACCAGAATGATCAACGCAAACAGACTCGGGATCCAGCCCCATCGGGTGAAGAAATGGAGGACCTCGTACCCGAGGCATCCAATAACCATGGATACCGACATGATGATGGCAATCGCCCCGTCTAAGGATCTGTCGCCGGGATGGACTGATGCGAGACATTGTCCCCCGTTGACGCTGGCAATGACTGCGAATCCTCCAACCGTAAGGATCACGATTAGTGAGGTTCGCGCGTTGCAGTACTTTCCGAAACAGTATCGGGATTGAATCATCTGTCTCATTCCGGTTCGGGGCACGATGGTGATGATGTAGGCCGCTGGGATACCCAACAAGAGTTGCAGAAAGGCGACCTTGAGGGCGGCCGTGGTGAGAGTCATGCCGAATCCACGTGTAGTTGCCGATCCGATTCCGACACTATGAGAAGTCAATCATGATTGTGGTCAGTTGGCTGTTGACAGTAAACTTACGGTAAGAGACTGGTCATGGAAGTCCCAAACACCGTCAGAACGTTGATATACCGCTCATCAGTCCTCTGTTCCCGGGGAATTGGCTCCGCACCCCGCATTTCCACCCCTTTGCCCGACAGCGTCTGCCAGAAAGACGCAGCAAGTCCGGGAAGCTGAACGTCGTCGAGAGGCTGCGAGGTCCCCTCCCGGGAGGAATCGCTGTCGATGGCTTGCACGCCCGGGTCGCTCTTGAGACCCTTTTCCACATCTATGATGATGGAAATGGATAAGATGTCGAGGAGGGATAGAGTCACGGTAGGTCAATCTGTCTGAACTATATTTCCGGACCCGCCATCGTGGTTTCTATTATACATTCCGAGATTCGTCTTATCTCTGTCCAAGATGGTCCAAGCACGTCGAGCCTCAGGGTGGAGACAGAAGAGCTGGGGCAACGGAAGATGCTCTAGAATGCCTGCCGGCCACCGGCAACGACCCGGGAGCATTCATGGTGGACGAAGAAAATGCCTGCGTTGGTTCGAGGGACATTAGGGGGAAGGGAGGAAAAGATAAGGATTCCTGATTGGCACAGGCTAGCGAAGAGCCACTAGCTCTAGTTATTTGGCCTAGTCGACTTTCCCCTGATAACAATGACATCCTCCACAAGTCCGGCCACGAACCCCGAACCATGTCCACCCATGCTTCAAGGGCCCTAAACTTGGTGCAGGTGTCGAATAGCCTCGTTTTCTTCCACCACGTCTCCAAAGTGCGTGTCGATGTCGAACAAAGTCCGCTGTTGTATGATTGGAGATCGATCTCCGCACGCCCCGCCGACAACCTACATATCAACTTCAGTCCGAACTTCAATATCTTGAAAATATGTGGCCATTGACTACTTAACAGAGTGCGATAGCCATGGCAGAACGCGTCCGCGGCCGTTGCTCGAACACAGCCACTCGTGCTTACGCCACATAGAACAATAGTGTCCGCATCCAACAGCCTGAGATCCGTCGCCAACGCGGTGCCAAAAAAGGCTGACGGGTTCCAGGCCAGGAAGAAGTTCATCCAATCCCCTGGTGTCGCCATCCTGCCACACCAGTATCGTCTTCGTCTTTTTGGCCTGGACAGCGCCGTCTAGCATTTGCGGGTGATTGTATCTGACTTGAGCAAAGATCACCGGCGTTCCGCCTGATCTAGCTGCCTGTACCAAGCGTCTCATCATATCAGCACTCGCCGCTCCCGCTGGGTTGTGGGAGAGATTCAGAGGAGAGCCTTTCTTCCAGTACGCTGTGCACACGTCGATAACGAGCAGAACTGGTCTGGTGCCCCATCTAATCCGCGTGCCGAAACCGGCTTCTCTACTTGCTTGGTATTGAGGGTGTTCGTGTATGCTGGTCATGGTGTATTGATCTTGTGTCTTCATCTCAGCCACTCGCTTTATGCTGGTATTCTGGAGCCGAGGGCCGGCTAAGTGTGCCAACACCCAAATCCCCGATATCGCGACCTTCCCAATTGTGCAGCACGCATTCTGCCCGATGTACAAGCCACGATAGACCATCTTTACGTGTCCGGTACGTTTCAACCTTATCCCTTCTCTTCCTTATTTCCCTTCCAAATCTACCACCCAGGGTTCACGTGTCCGAAATGGCGAAAGAGAAACACGTAATACACGATCAAACAAGCCTGCTCCCAAAGAAACGGTTGATCATTGTATTCATTGGCCTCGCTTCCGCGCTCCTCACGACATGCATGGACCAAAACTCAATTGGCGTGGTCCTACCAACGATAGGTAGAGAACTTAACAGCGCATACACGATCGTTTGGGCCGTAACGTCTTCTCTCATTGCCAACACTACCTTTCAAGCCCTCTATGGAAGACTTTCGGACATATTCGGAAGGAAGGTGATGCTGATCACATGTCTGTGCCTTCTCAGCCTGGGAGACTTCTGTGTGGCTTTGCACATAGTGGACCGCAACTGTATGCGTTCCGAGGAATATCTGGAGTAACCAATTGCGGCATCATGGCCCTAGTGATGATGATAATTTCAGATATTGTAACGCTGGAGAAACGTGGAAAGTAGGTCCAGTCTTAGCGCCCGCATGTTTCTGTTCCACGCGTAGAGTTGACTTCAATTCCAGGTATCATGGAATTCTGGGTTCCTGCGTAGGTCTACGAAACACGATCGGTCCTTTTGTCGCTGCCGCCTTTACTCGAAGCTCCACGTGGCGCGGGACATTCTACTTCATCGCTCCTTTGGCCGTTCTCATCGCAGTTCTACTATTCTTTCTATTACCGACTCAAGCAATCCCGCCGGAGCCAGTGATCAACAAACTCCGCAAAATTGACTACAGCGGAATAGTCCTATCCTCAGCCGGAATAATCATTCTCTTATTCCCAATATCCGGCTTAAAACCACACTTCGAAGTGAACAGTCCCATGATGATATCAATGATTACCATCGGCGGAGCTCTGCTTTTGGGATTCTTCCTGAACGAGTGGAAATTTGCCAGACTTCCTATGTTTCCATGTCAGTACAATCTTGCATCAGCCCCTTGGCCACACTATTCCGACATTCTACAGTACGACTGTTCAACAACCCAGCATTAGCAGCCATGTTGATCCAGAGCTTCCTCATCGGGACCGTTTTCTACAGTCTGTTGTACTACCTGCCAATCTACTACCAAAGTGCGCGAGACATGAGCCTACTAACCTCCGCCGCTTTGTTGATACCTATCGTTATCCCGCAGGCCATCGCATCGGCACTCTCCGGTCAGTACATCTCGCGGGTGGGTTGGTATAGAGAAGTAATTTGGTTGGGATATGCGCTCTGGACTATCGGGGCTTGCTTGAACCTCATCTTCACCCGGAACCTGCACATCGCTGCGATAGTGGTTATACTTGTCATCGAAGGGACCGGTGTCGGTCTGGTGTTTCAGCCGAGTAAGCGGGAGGATCTATGCTCGTCCGTTGGGATTGCATACTAACATCCTCGCAGCTCTTGTAGCCGCCCAAGCCCACTACAGTAAAGAAGACCGAGCCGTCGTGATCTCAGCCCGCAACTTCATCCGAGCCCTGGGCGGCTCTGCGGGGTTAGCGATCGCTTCTGCCATCTTCTCGAACTCACTTATCCGGAACATCCCAAACGACATTTCAACGGGGACCTTGAATGCCATTAGAGATTCTATATTTGATAAACCCGATGTAGCGAGGCTTTCTCGGCAACAGCGCTTGGGCGTTCTTGATGCTTACGTCGCAGCTTCTAGGAGCGTGTTCTATTTGTGGTTCGGGGCTATTACGATTTGTTTGGTGTTGATGGTTTTTATTAAGGATAAGGGGTTGAAGAGGGCGGAGGATGTGGAAAGGCCTCCCGGTCCTGTTAAGGAAAACTCGAGTCTGGAGGGGCAAGTTCATGTTGCAGCGCACCAGAAGTAGAGACAAACCCCTTTGAGAGAGAAGGGAAATATCATGGAACTGAAAGATCACAATCTTATTGAGTCGCATTTTTTGGGTCGCTTCTGACAGCTCCTCGTGCATCTATCGAATAAAAAAGAACAAGTACGATGTATTGAGAGAACTGCCAAAGTAAGGAAGGTAAAAATAGGATCATGCTCCCCGCTGAAAATCGCGAACCATCTCAACAATCTTACCATAGCATTCCTCGAAATCCTGTTCCAATCCCGTGCTGTGCTCAGTGCAATCGGCTATAAGCCGGACTGCTAACTTACCCGGCAACGATGCTCATCTCCCCAACCCAGCCGGTGTGCCAGAACCGGCAGGGTTCGTTATTTAATCGGTACAGCCGAGGCCCGCCTGGCCAAGACATCCTTGCACTCGAAGCACACATCATGAGACAGATTCACTTCACATAATAATTTTCTCGTGAATGGCGCATCTCTTGTTGCGCTGAGAAAATCCATCTGTTCTCCTGTCGACTGCAATGGAAGCCATTGCCAAGATCGTATTTTCTCCGGTGTAGGCGCTAGGTGCAATAGCCGTCATTTCCCTAGTTCTCTATGCAGCATTGTGACCCTACAGTTTAAAGAAAGCCTCGCACCTTTTCCACCTTCACCTCCCCGAGAGCCGATTCTGGGCCATTATCGCAAATTGCCGTTGGAGAATGCACATCTCAAGCATTTGGAATATGTCAGAAAATACAGTACTTCGTCCCCCCCACCCCGACCACGTACTGCACAGTATGCTGACGGAAAGGCGCAGATTCAGACATTGTATATTTCAATGTTTTTGGAAACCATATGATTGTACTCCGCTGGCAAAAATTCGCAAACGAAATTCTCGACAAGAGGGGCGCAAATTACATGGACCGACCGCGCTTCGTACTCTTCGATGTTATGGGCTGGGGACTCACGTTGACATTCACGCCTTATGGTCCAAGATTCAAACTACCCCGCTCGGCTCTGCAAACCAACTTCATCAAGTCAGCTATCGTAAACTACCGGCCGATTCAAGAAGACGAAGCTCGCCAGGCCGTTGCACGAATCCTCCGCAAGCCAGCCGACTGGGACAAATCACTGAGAAGATTCGCCTCAGCCATCGTACTACGCATCGGCTTCGGCGTCGTCGTAAAATCAAACGACGATCCGTACATTGAGATCGCTACGAACGCGAACCTAGCGACATATCCTGGAACGACACTCGTGGACTATATGCCGATATTCCAGTATGTACCAGAAATATTGAATTTCTCGGAGACGCTGGAGCACGCGCGCGTGCCTGGCGCTGGGCAATCAAACAACTCCACGACATCCCTTTTGCAGCGATATGGAAAGATTTTGAGCGCGGGACGGTGAATCCTGCGTTTGCGTATTCGCTGTTGAAGAAGTACTGAGAACGAGAAAGCGGGTGTGCCGAATGAGATGGATATGGCGGATATTCAGGGTGCTACGGCCTCGGTTTTCATTGCGGGGTCGAATACGACTCTGGCTACGACTACGGTAGCGGTTTTGAATATGGTGATGAATCCGTATGTGTTTCGGAAGGCGAGGGAGGAGATCGATAGCGTTGTTGGATTGGAGAGGCTGCCAACTTTGGCGGATCGAGCGGCGTTAAGGTATATTGATTATCTGGTCGAAGAAACGACGGGGTGGAGGCCGTTGTCGCCGATTGGGATTCCGCATAAGAGTCTACAGGATGACGTGTATGAGGGTATGTTTATGCCGAAGGGGTGAGTTGCTACCGGAGTATTGATGGCTGGTATTACGAATTGACTGGTGTTCAGAACGTATGTTTACTACAATACCTATGCTATGAGTCGGGATCCAAGTGTATACAAGGATCCGGAATCTTTTAACCCTGATCGATATACACCCAAAGAGGAGGGTGGTGATGGCGAACCGTTTCTGGTTGGCCCATTCGGCTTTGGTCGAAGGTATGCACCGTCATTCATCAAGTTTTGATAATTCCTTGGTCCTAACTCGTCGTAGAATCTGCGTAGGACGGCATCTTGCGCAAGCGTCGGTCTGGATCATCATGGCGACTTTTATCGCGACGATGGAGCTGGAGATGCGTGTTGGGGTCGATGGTAAACCTATTGAGCAGAATGTACGATTTAGCACGGGGCTTTCGGCGCATCCAGGCAAGTTTGACGTCGTTTTCAAGCCAAGATCAAAGAGAGCGGAGGAGCTGTTGGCAGAGTGGGATCAAGACAGGCGATGATGCTAGATCGTGGAGATGGAGCTCAAGGTGAAAGGGAAAGGCGTGAACCAGAAGGGGAATAGAGCCTTGGCAACATCGTAAATCTCAACACTTTGAACTCGTCGATTCACCATCTCAACACTAAACAAGGTCTTGATCCTGCTCTTCTTACTTTTTTGTTCAGCGTGAGGACTCAGCGAAGATCGCAAGCAGGGCTCTCTAGCATCATGGCGTGACACGTTTCGTGGTCAGCCTAGCGCGACCGTATCGGGCTATCTTACCAATGTCAATCGGCTCTCGTCATCCGCGTCTTCGGGTGTGGGTGGCGGGTTTATGGAGAAACATTCCTCACGTTCAGGTTGCGGTCGAGGATGGACCATACTCTCGACTTTTTTCCGGATCCCAATGGAATACAGAAGCGACTGCTATAATATCGTAACTTGGATGCCCTCGGTCACCGGCAACAACAGACCTAGTCGATATCATCCCCATGGATCGAAGAACCCCAGACCTGGCGGGGGACAACCGAAGTGAACCCCCCGCCTCTCTTTCCGGCGCAAAATTCCGAAGAACTTCAACAGCCTGTCCGAGGTGCCGCCGATTAAGAAGCAAATGTGTGCAGGAAGAGCGGAAGCTCCCATGTGGGCCGTGTCGTCGATCTAGCGAGATAGAGGCCCAGTTCTGCGCGTTTCCAACCAGAGGCGATGACAAGGACCGTAGATTCCGTTTCAAAACCATCTGGCAGGACCTGGACAGACAGCAACCGGACGAAGATTCAAGGCATTATAGGGCTTCTTCTTCCAGGACGGCGGAACCTGAATCTGAGAGCGCTCAAGTAACACTATCGCCATTGACTGCGAGAAAGACCGAGAGTTACTCTGCTCCAAACCTTTGCAGTCTACTTCCTCCATATGACGCCTTGTCCAAGGCTGCCCTGTATTTCTCAGCACTTGTCTGCAGCTAGGTAATGAACCGCCATGGACTTGTCAAATCCCAATGACTGACATGCACAGGTTTCATACCAAAAGGCCTATTCATGGAGCGTCTGGAAAATGATGAAGACTTTGTGAATGTTTTCTTGACCCAGGCAACCTCAATTCCAGCCCCTTCGCAAGGCCTCGCACGCTTCCTAAACACCAATGACATCGGCGTACTTCGCATTCAAATCCATGAGATTCGCAAAATGTGTTTCTCGCCCACTGTCCGCGCATCCTTCTCCTACCACAATGGGGCGGAACCCACATTGCATGGCATCGATAGTCGTAGCGCGAACCGAATAACCCGTTGTGAAGGCGACGATGAAGACCGTGTCAACTCCAAGTGCGGTGAGTTGCGCTGCCAGGTTCGTACCGAAGAACGGGCTTGGGTTCTTGTCTTCAGCCTGATATCCAGTGAATGTGGCTGCAATTCCACAAGTCCATTAGGATCGGGTACAGCCGTTAGGCCTTGAGCATGTCCCTCTAGGAAGCAGGAGATATGGGGAACCTTTTTGGCTGCCAAGCCTGCATCCCGAAGAGAAGGGTGTGTGTAGCACGTCTGCGCATACACAACTGGAAGGGGTCTTCCTCCGGAATCGAATGGTTCGTCTCCGGGGAGCGATGGCCGAGTGACTGACGTGCAGCATTGAGAAGCTTTGCAATGGCCAATATCGCGGGCTCTATGACCGTGTTCGAGAATGCTATAGGCGACTCAACCGAGGTGTATGCTTTACACACATCAAGCAGAATTATCGCCGGATGTGATCCAATTCCGAGCTTCTTGGTGCGAGAATGGTCGCCACATCCTGCGGCATATTCCGGGTAAAGTGATGGGCTCAGAAATGCGCACATGGCTACCTTCGAGTGGGGAAAGTCAACAGTTAGTGGGCGTCTAATTTTGTGTTTACTATCCCTCGGGACGTACTTGTTGTGGTGCTCTTATCAGCGCGCCAAGGATCCGGTCTGCCGGCCGGTTCTCACCCGGCAGGCTGTACACTACGCTAAGACGTCTAAGACCTGTATCCTTGGTACCATGGCGCAAAATTGTTATGGCGGCAAAGGTTAGTTGGGATATCGCCACCGCAGAAGAATAGGGACATCTTCCATCCCACTCAACGAAGGCTTCATCGCAAGAAACTTGATCGCGCTTCTTGCCACCATGTCTGAATCAGATACCAGTATTTTTGTTGTACCGGAGCCTAAACCTTCCCTAGCTTTGGCGCGTCCGCACCAGGCTCGAAGACCACAGTCCCTGGAGAACACGATAAAAGTGACCATTACACATACCAGTTAGGGTTCGGGAACTATTTCTCCACAGAAGCTGTGTAAGTTGAGCAAATCCACATCTCTGTTGAAAAAGGTTATTAGGTTTGCAAGACCCGATGCTCTACCACCACCGGGCAGAAACGTGCCGCAAAAGTGCCCTTACGACCTGTTCTCAGAGCAGCTGAACGGAACTCCCTTCGTGTCCTATAGAGACACCCTCCAGCATGTCTGGATGTACCGAATTCGACCCGCGGTTGCTCATAGTCGCCCATTTCCCATGGCACCGAATCCAAATGTAAGTATTTGGGCCCCAATTATCGACCTTGCTGAGTGCATTCAGCTGGAAGCCTGCTTCCACCCGGGGAATCCAAATGTCAAGTTTACTCCTCTGACTTACGGGTGGGCTCCATTGGATTTTCTGGAGGGCCATAGCCAGATCACCTTTATTCAGGGCCTCTAAAAGATCGGGGGGTACGGGGATCCCACCCTCAAGGAAGGCCTTGCCATGCATATGTATTCTTGCAACGCATCGATGAGGAACCAAGCATTCTGCAATAATGATGGCGATTTTCTGATTCTTCCTGTTCACGGTCGATTAGACATTCAAACTGAATTGGGCCATTTGATGGTTCGACCAGGGGAGCTCTGCATGATACAAGCCGGCCTCCGATAGCGGGTATCCCTACCAGATGGGCCTTCAAGAGGCTATGTCCACGAGATCTTTGGATCACACTTCGAGTTACCGGATCTTGGCGTCATTGGAAGCAATGGTCTTGCACATCTTCGAGACTTCGAGCATCCGGTGGCTGCTTTCGACATAGATGAATCGAAGTGGGAAGGTGAGTTTCATGGAATACCGAACCACAAATCTTCACGTAAGACTGACATGCACACAGTCACCTACAAACTTACTGGCGATCTCTATTCCTACAAAAAAAAGCACAATCCCTTCGATGTCGTAGCCTGGCACGGCTCCTTCTGCCCATATAAATACGCCATGGAGAAATTCACGCCACTGGCCTGCGGCGCAAAAGAACAATGCGATCCGACAATTTACACTGTGCTCCTTGCAAAGTCAAAGAAAGAGAGGGTCTCGTTATCCGAGTTCGCAGTGTACACACCAAAGCACATCACCGCGCTCGACACATATCGACCGCCTTACTATCACCGCAACATGTCAACCGAGATGTTAGGAATGATATACGGGGAATACCATGGCTCGGTGCGGGACGTGCAAACCGGATGCTTGAGCTGCGAGAACTCGTCCATGCCGCATGGGGACTCGTATAAAGCATTGAAAGCAGCTACGAGTGAGGAGCAGAAGCCCGTGCTTCAGGGAAAAAATGCTATGAGTAAGTCAGACCACCTACTATTGGGTTTTGGTAGGGTTGCTGATACGAAGGATACGTTTTATGCTGCATATGAACAATCATTTCAGTCTTACCAAGTTTGCACTCGAGCGCAATCCGAAGATCAACCATGATGAAGGGTATGAGGGAGAGTTTTGGGATGATTTGAAGGGAGAGTTTATGAATCATGTGGGTGTGGTTAATGAGAAGTTGGGGGCTGCTTGGTCGGCCTGAACTTGGACAGCGGATCTCATAAGGCAAATACCATGTCAATAAGTATGTTTACTACGGTGATTTCCATCATATCACACTCGTTCTATCAAGGAAACACACTCTTCAAAACATCTCCGTACTCCTTGTACGACGACTTCATCTTCTCAATATCATAATCATTCCAATATCCTCCCCCCGCAAGCCCACCCGCCTGTTTCCAAGCCGTAAACCTCGATTTTGCTTGCGCAGCTGTCGTGCCATAGGATGGTTTCGAATCATTCGTCACCCAGACCAGTGGCACAACGTTCATTCCAAGTGTCTTCTGCCAAGTTGCCGGATTGTTACCAGATCCGCCATCATAGCATTGCAAATATACCCGATCCAGGATCCAGTCTCCCTCTGCTCGGCCAGAATTAACCTGCGATCGGACACTGTTCCAGAACGTTGGATTCGTGTACGGCGCAATCGTGTATTTGAGCCCAATCGATTCAAGCATTTTCGCAAACGACACGGTGCTGGCGAGGTCGTAGATGGACTCGTCGTCGTTGTTCACGGCATCGAGACCCCATGCTTCCTTCAGCGCCTTGAAGTTCTTCGCCAGCGGCGTGCCGTTTCCGGTTCCGGGCTTGGCCATCAGATCTTTGATATGCTGGGCGTTGGTCGAAACCTCGATTCTGTCGATACTGGTATTGTTTATTTTGAAAGAGCGGACTTTTTCGGAGAGCGCTGAGCCGCCAACGTAGGCGCCATTTGATGCGACGAGTGTGTCTTTACTGCCGGGTGTGTTGGAGTAGTACCTGCAGCGTTATTGTGACATTAGCAGCTGAGAGAACAGTAGGGGGGACAGCGGGTAGTAGACCTGGGCCCGCTCACATGATGCCGCCATCGGCGAGAATTCCAATCCCGAAGATGATGACTGAGTTCACTCCCGAAGTCTTCAAGGCCGTAGTGTTCGACTTTAAGACATCTTTGAACAGAAATATGCTTCTGATGTGTGCAGCGAGTACGCATTGGATAAGAAGTTGACAAGCTAAAACCCTTATCGCATCGATTGCCTTCATTTTCGCAAGAGAACTCCGAACGGTACGTAGAAGAGGTGCAGTCGGATTTTAAACCTCTCGCCACTTGTTGGTCTTGACAAGGAAACCCTTGTCCCACATCCCCGGATTCACCATGGCACATTGAATTGCCGAGACCCCGCAACGCCACTCTGGCAGTGTTATTGGCAGTCCTGCAAGATTTGTCAAAATAGAGCATCAATATTAAAACGGCCCTTCCTGTCCATGCTGTGGGATGTCGGCTAAACGCCTATAGTGCATAGTTTAGGAAGGTCGACGCCATTTCAAGAGTTTGATATTTGTGATCTCCAATGGAAGATTCCAAATTGAGCCTAGGTAGGTGATAGAGCGATAGTACATAGAAGGCTCGCGTAACCGAGTGTGGGAGTAGCTGGATAGGTAAGTTTCGTTGGTTGCATTCTAGCTATACACTGGCATGGAAAAGGCCTAGCGTATTCAAACTCAAGCTTGAACAAGAACATTTACAGACCAAAGCCCAGTTAAACGACATTCCTCACTTTCCCAGTGTCAACCTCATAAATCCACCCCGTGACCTTCACCCCTTCCTCTACCGCTCTCTCCTTCAACCATTTCACGTCATCGCGAACAGCCTGCTCAAGATGCGGAAAGGCCAAAAAGTCCAGGTCCTCCACTTCCTTTGCAGCCTGTTCGCCTTTGTTCTTCGCAATAAGACCGCTCGCAGTCGCATTGTCGAAAGTGAGCATCCCGCACCCAGTGTGCTTGACCAAAAGCACTTCCGTAGTTCCGAGGAGCTGTTGCGAGATGACCAGGTCGCGAAATCCGGCGCGAGCGGACGCTCCCGCATTACGAATCACATGTGCGGCTCCAAGTGGGATGTTGAATGCAGCGGCAGGGTCGATGCGGGCATCCATGCAAGTTACTTTGTTGGACAAAATTAGCGCCCGTGGAATCGGCGGGGTTGTGGCGACTTACACACTGCATACTTCTGAGACGGTGGCAGAGCCAAATCGCCCTGCGTAAAGCTTGCGGCATAGGCTTTGTTGCCTTCGACCAAGTTTGGTATTCCAGACATTTTGGTGAGCTGTTAATTCATGAGGGGTATGGCACTGGGATCTTCTTAAATGTTTGGAGGGGCTGGATGATGAATAAGCCACAGTGAATTGCGCCATCGGCACCAAGGAAATGGTCGGCGATCAGGAAAAAGTAAGGGCGCAACTCTGGATTCATCATCACGGATTATTCGAAGACCACTTCTTGTTCTCGAATTGATCACAACGGGGCTTCGGTACGTTCCGATCACAATGCTAAGCCCTAAGGGCGCACATCATGACAAGTCATGTGACAAATTCCCCATCTTGCGGTTTTCCCGATCTCAAAGTTGCCGAACTTGCCGTGTCGCGGCATCTCAGAAAATATCTCATCAGGATTTTCGATACGCGCAATATCTCATATGACCCTCTTCTTCAAACGTTTTTGAAATGAACTTGAGAAAAGCTATTAGACGTCGCATATTTTAGTCAATCCGAATGTAGAAGTCGCTAACCGACCCACAAACCTTATTTTGACCACTGACACCGCGAGGCATTAGCATAAGACTACGATATCAACGTCTTTGGGTTTATCCACTTTCACAATCCTCGTCTTCAATTTACCCGCTCATTCCCTACAAAAATAGCGAGACGAAGTGATGCGATTCTGAAAAGCTTGCAAACTTGCCCCAGTCAATACACAAACCCAGTGAAGAGGTAGATTGTTCTATCTTTCAGGCAAGGAACGATAAAGAGGAGAATATGTCATCAGATCTAACTCGAAGACCTCCAGGATTCCAAACAGGGGAAGCGAAAAGAATGCCTGCCGCCATCATACCCGAGGGTATACTTGTTTAATCTGCCACTCAACATTGCAGCACCAGCTTGGGGAAATCTTATCATGATATCGATTTTCATGTAGTATCTCATTCTCCGAAGGCACTTCCATTAGTATTCCCAAACATGGCAGTCGAAGCCTGAATTCCTGCAATGACGGACGTGATAATCCGAACGGTCCCGTTCAACTCCTCAAGCAGCATATCTTTCAGGTATCGGCCGGACTTCATCGGATTATTTTTCATATTCTGGTACATTCCTCTACACACTCTATCATGCTGCAGGCTCAGACAGGGTCGGCACATTTTCGTCCTTCGCGAGCGCTGCGACAAGCCCCCAAGTCTCCCTTCTAATGTTCTTCCAAAGCAACAGCGGAGCTCCCAGAGCTTTCCCTCTCACTTGGAACCTTGTTGAACTTTACTTGATTCTTCTATCTTTTTACAGTCAGTCCCGCATTATTCTCCGCTGTCAACGCGGCCGGGACGCTCACCGCCCTCCAAAGCCGCCCCGCGCTCGTCCGGTTCCCCGGTACTTAAGCCGATCCTTGATTCTGATTTTTCCTCCGTTCTTCCTACCACCACAAGGCCTCTCTTCCAGCTCGACGGCCAACACTCGCATCTCGTGAACATCCAGCGAGTCTAACCACGGCCATCATGGTCGACAGTGACATCCCCAACGGCGCTCTAGAGACGGCGCAAACTCCCTCTCACCACTCCATCAGCTGTGAGGCAAGTGCACAGCCAACTCCGGCTATGATTTCACTGCCACATAGCATGGACGCTAACGACGTGCCCAACGGAATTCCGGAGACGACACAGACTTCCTCTCACCACTGCGAGCCAAGTGCGGAGCCAACTCCGCCTATGATCCCACTGCCAGATAGCAGAGCAAGCACTCCGGCTCGAGATGCTACGTCTGAGAAGACCCAACCCATCGCTGGAGCCAGTCTGCCTAATGGCTACGTCTCCATCCCGCCCCATCTTCGTACTCCTGTCGCACTATCTGTCAATCTGGCTTCTTCAAGGGTTAGCGTTTCCCCTCATTTGAACATCCGCACCGATGCTAACGCGATGCAGTGGAACACATCTCCACAAGAAATCGCTCTGACTACGCGTACCTCGGCCGCCGAGTACCCCTCCTATGCCACACCGCGTGGACCACCTCGTGGCTCAGCTAATGGATCTCATGTCGGCCCACATAGTGCGTTCGAGCGTGAGCAGATTAAAATGAGTCCGCGCGAGCGAGCCCAAGACGATACTCTGGCACTCCGGCAAACCATTAGCCGTCTTTCCCAACAACAGCAAGACATGCAACGAAAGGACTCGGTGCTCCGCGCAGCAATCGCCAAAGACGTCCAATCCACCACCGACGAGGCCCTGGACGATTTACTCAAGGATGTCTTGCATCGACGTATGGAACTCATCAAATTGGACGCCACGATCAAGAAAGAGCAGTTGGATCTCGAACGCCATAAGGCCGCAATCGAGCAGCACGAACTCTTCATCGTGGAAGGCATGAAACAGATGTGGTACGGATTGGATGCGCAGGGTATTCGCAAGACGTCTGAACTCGAACTCAACGCTGCCCGGAAAGCCGGGGAAGCTGATGCACTCGAACGCCATCGTCGTGCCAACATAAATTTCACAGCTAAGGCCCAGCAACACCAGAACCGGGAAGCATATTTGCAGTCTCGAGAATCACACATGGCGATTCGCCTTCGTGAGTCTATCGAAAAGGAAGTCCGTGAACGTCTCGAAGCGTCGATTACCAAGAGGATTTCCGAAACCGCCTATGAGAGAGGATTCAAGGAAGGCAAAGAGGTTGGACGGCAGGAGGCAGTGGATGAGGCGCGGGCGAGGGGCTTTGATGATGGGTATAAAGAGGCGAGGCGGACGGCGGAGATGCTGAGTGCATTGAGGAGGGGGGAGATTCGAGGGGACAATGAAGAGTTGGAATTCTTGGTCAATCTGGATCATCCGCAGAATCCATTCAATCGGGGACTAAGGATCGGCCAGCGCAATACGGAGAACCAGGGGCTGGGGATTCATGTGAACGGGGCACCGATAACCCAGAGCCAGTTACCGTCCACCGGTCAGGCTCAAATGCAGACTCGCTATCTGCCTACTCGACCTGATCAAGCTCCGAGTCATTCCCAGAAAGGAAAAACAAATGGGATTTCCGTTCTCAATCAAGGTTTGGTAGCGAGCGGAGCGCTTAAGAACGGTACCCCGTACCTGGGCACGTTCTCCAGGGAGGCCCGGGCGGAGGCCAATCCTGGCAATCGAGGAATCTCTTCAGAGCCTTCCGATGAGCCACATGTCAATGGACATCGTCCAGTGACCCAGTACGTATATTATTCCCCATTTCATCGTCGCAGACTCTCTCTAAGATTACATTCCACATAGTTCTGCCCCGCCAGCCCCGATTCAAGAAACTGTATACTCGCAGATTGTCAACAGCGTTCCCACCACCGGCGCTGGCAAGGTAGCCTATAAGAATGGCGTCAACAAGCGCGGTGTTGAAAGTGGGAAGGTCTACTTCAGCATGACTAACGCGGTCCCCAAGAATGCCAATGCAGGCACGGAGGATGTTTACTCGGGTAGAAAGATCCGACTCTATACGTCTTCTAGCGAGGATGCTGGTGACGACGACAACGAGGAAGAGGAGGGAGAGATCAAAGAGGAGGAAGCCAACGAGGAACAGAAAAATAATGCCGGTCCCAAGGAAATAAGTCCACCCGTCCAGAATCTCATCGACCTTGAGTAAGAATATGAAAACACCACCATTCTCCCCCGCGTCTCATCTAGCCGAAACATGAGAAAAATATAAGGCCTCAAGAATATGTAAGGAAATAAATCAACGAAATAAATGAGAACGCATGGCCTCAGCGACGTGGGGGAACGGAACGGAGTCCAGGAGTTCATTCGGTATGTGTGTTATATGCGTCTTAACTATCTCCACTACTCAGATTTCTCTGCTTCTCCTCTCCTCCCGACTTATCATTGAGAAAATGGGTATTCAGAGTCATAGCCGAAGCTAGCTCCTTTCATCTAGTCTAAGGTAGCAGGAGGTGTGGATTTACCAAGGCAGTTCCTTGAAGGAGATGGCAGGGCTAAGGCAGGGGTTCACGCTTCTGCTACTCAGAATGGGAGAGACAGCAACAAAAGCGGATCTAATTTTGCAGTGGCTGCATGGCCACGCCGTTTTGGGTACAAAACCATTCGGCTCAAATGTACGGCTTGGATACTGGGACCTACTTGATGGACGTCTGAGAGAATAGGTGGCTGGAAGCCAGATTTTTCTGCGTTACATATCTTCCTATCTCAACTTCACATGCCTCAACATTCAAGATTTTTCCATATACCCGCTGGCTACGGTTCAGGAATTCGATGTCTTTGGTACTACCTTTTCTCGTCTTGGTGTGTTAGTTCGACCATGATTACTATCCATAATCAATGAAATTACCGCTATGTGTAACTACCTCAATAATACAGATGCCTGCCCGGAAGGGAGAATATCAGGACGCTAAAATCTCACCGTCTTGGGCTATCAGTTCTTTCCCACAGGATAAGGGACCAACTTACATTTCCAGTTAACTCCATGATGTAGATGCCGTCCTAGTAGCGAGAAACACGGGGCAAATGAACCTGGCATTTGTCGGATCATCGGCTTTTGCCAGATTATCCAATATTCGATCACGAAACACCGACCCAGTACTTGATGCCACTAATTTGTCGGTTCTGTTTATGGGTACCTGCGTTTGATCCCAAATCCCAGCCACCAGGACGACGGGATGATCGATGCGCATGTTATCGTTGTCGTAATACGACAAGTATCGTGCTTTGCCCGCCTTCTGCAGTGACCAGTTTCTGTGGCAATAATGTGATGCTTCTGGTTTCTTCGTTTCCCTGCAGATCGCTGTGATTGCTTCTAAGGACCAGCCTCCAGGACGACTGGGTGATCAATGCGCATATTGCTGTCGTTTTGAAGCGATGCGAACCGGGCCTTGCCATGGCCGACTGAACAGAAACGGATCCATCGTTAAGATGATAGCAAATAATCACCTCTAAAGAATTGTCAGAGCAGACTGGCTCTGAGGAAATGGAGGGAAACTGTGTTGATTGTGAAGTAACGAGAGAAAGCTAACTATGTACTCCTGTATCTGCCAAGGAGCTAACCATGAAAGTCTAGCCGTAACAAGAATCACCCTGGTGCGTCGCGAATGTCTTCGAAGAGGCGATCTCGCAGCGATTTCTTTGCTAAGAAGAGTAAATATGCTGGCTACAACCCCTTGTCTGTTCCCTCGGACGTGAAAAGACGCAGTATTGTGCGGAGTTCGCCTTTTCCAGCAGCCGGTTTCTGTGCCATCTAGTCCGGTCGGCGCACGCGCAAGGCGGCAGCAACCTTGGAAAGCTCATTGGAAATGTATGATGCTTTGTTGATGATTTGAATGGAAGTCAGTGGTGGCAATCTGGCCTGTCTCGCCCTGACGTCTGTCGCTCCCGGTCTGTGCTCTTCGGGAACCCGGAAGCGAGATTGGTGTTTGCTTGGACTGGAAGAGTGTCTTAGAATGCATATATAGACAGCTGACAGAATGGGGGTTTTCTGTATCCCAGTCATCTAGTACATTCCTCCTCAACGCTCTGAATCTCGAATTTCAATCGATCGAAACCGGCAAGAAAAGCTGGCATACTCGCCCTTGCAAGACTAAGAAGCTCGGTTGAATAAGTAAGCATACATACATCTAACAGCAGAGTTCCCCCCGTTGCGTCCTGGGTCTTCCACTGCTTCTGAATAGGTATGCCAGCGCACTATTCATCGACTGGCCCTCTAGGCAGACACCGTGACTGTAAGTCAGTTGCCCCGATAGAGGTTGGCACGACGACCAGAGCGGGTCTTCCCATGTGATGCCGAGAATACGCGTATTGTATAAGTTGTCGGTCACGCTCTCGTAGCCTAGTGGGGGAAGGAGCCATCCTCCCGAGCATTCGAGAGAAGGAGTAAATATAGTGATATGTGCTAGTAGATTCCCGTCAGGAGTGGTGCTTCCGAGGTCAGTCGTTTCAACTGAACTCGAATAATTCGTATTCGCCATACTAAAAATCGCAAATTCGGTCGTAGAGTCGGGGACAAGGAGACGCAGCTCACTTATCTGCGCAGGGATCCGACCGATCAACCAAGCCTCAACGCCACCTCCATGCATGAATACGAACCTGCAGCTGCAACGCCAATCATCGCCTCCCCCACGACGCCTCACCAAGCCACGCCCCAAGCCTGAGCTCGCGACATACATCTCGATTCGAAAACTTCAAAGCCTAAATTGACCAATCATAACGAAATCGCCTTCGAAACTCCAAGTCTCCCACCCTTGATTTCGGTGTTGATATGTGATACACTTGGAAATTTCGTGGGCAGATCGCAGATATATACTCAAAGGTTCGTTCTTAGCTATAGCTCGTGGAGCTCGTGGGCGTTTTCGACCGGTTCTTGTACATTCCTCGATCGTGCCTCCCTCGCCACTCACTCCGCCACGCAGGACAACCCAACATAGGCATGTTACGGAACTGATATCATTATTAAGGTTCCATGAATCCTCTCCCTCTCCCCTGAAGCGCATGGCGGTTTCCATCCATCCTCACCACAGGTCCATGGCCACGTTCGCCCAGCATCTTCTTCCTCAGCACCGGTCCTCCAGCAACAGTATCATCATTCGCAACCGCGTTCTCGCCCTCAGGCTTCCCATCCCCCCACTTCCTTGCAAAATCCTGCGCCCCACCCCCTACAGCCCTCAACTCCTCATTCCCCTCTTCACCCTCACCCCTTTCCTTCGCAACCCACCTCTCCCCAATCTCCACCTCCCTCTTCCCCTCTCCCTCCCCATCACCCATCCTCTCCGCCCTCCAACTCTCCCACTGCCCCCACCACCACCCATGCGTCACGCTATCGAGACCTTTATACCCCGCGCTCTCCCTTCCCTCTCTATCTCTCACTACCCTCCCCGCCCACGGCTTATCAACAATATAATGTAAAACCCTGCACCCCCCATCCCTCCACATATCTCTATGCCAATACCTCCATGTCTTCAACGCATTCACACACCACGGCAGTCCTCCCCATCTCCCCCTAAAAACTTCATTCAAAAAGTCCTGATCTGGGAACTGGTATCCACGTAACCTTTCCACCAACATGTATTCGAATGTCTCGGAGACGAGGTCGGCGAGCTGCGGTGAAGGATGAAAAACAAACATCCCCGAATTAAAGATCCCCTTCGTCTCGCTCTCAGCCTCAACTTCCGGAACCTCATCCGTCTTTGCATTCGTATACGCACAATTTTCTTTGTTCCATGCTTTCGGCGCCCAGGAATCGGAGTCGAGGTTGCAGACACAGACGTGTGTTGCCAGAATACCCATTTTCCTATCCACATGTGCTTCTTCCCAATAGGAGTCCTCAAACACAATCGGCGACGGATCCCTCAGGACCAGCATATCCGCGTCCAAGAAACAAACTTTCTCAAACCCTAACCCACATACCTCAAAAACGCGTAACTTTGTCCAGGTATCCGTGAAGCGTTCTGCTACTATACCATCCTCTCTTCCATCTCTCCCATCCCTATCTCTTCCACCTTTCGGTATTCTCACATGCTCCACTTTCCGGAGAATGATATTTGAGAATCGCGCTTCGATTTCCAGGGCATCGAGACAGGGTTTCGGAAGCGAGTCTTCAGGTGTATACAGCACAATCAACGGTGTAGAAGGGGAGTAGTTGTGCAGCGTATACGCAAGCAGAATCACACCTGCCAGGTAACTTGGGCGCGTGAGGAGGGTTGCGTAAGCGTTTTTGGACGGATTGGACGTAGATGTAGACATCTCGATAGAAGCCGAATACCGATCGACGAGACAGGGAACTATTTGTGGGAGATATGCTGAGGAGGAACGCAGAGTGTAAAAAATTGGAGACTTATGAAGAAGAATAAAATTAAGGCGGAGATTTGTTTCGTGGTACGATTCACAATCCTGACGTCACAACCGGACATTGCGCCATCGTCTCCGTGCTCGGAAGTACTCCTTTCCGGCGAATATCTCAGTCGTGAAAGTCAGCAATTCTCCATTCACACTACCCTCATGCTCTAGCACAGTCTGTCCCAGTCCACGTATCATAGATTAACCAGCAGCGCTATCCCTCATATTGCCCTAACCCACGAGGACTACGAGGGTATTCACCATGCCCAATTCATGTCTCTAAAACAAAGGAGATGCGAAACCAATCTCGGGTACAAGACACTCAACATCCAAATCTGACAAGATCATATCGTATCATACAACACACATCACGTGCACCACACCCCAACCTGGCCATCATCTATAACCCCTTTACATCCCCAGACCCCGTAACCTGGATTAAACCTTTTTCCCATCGTCCTTCGCCAGCGCCTTCCCCCACGCACTCTCAAACCCTCCATCCGCCGCCGCAAGACTTGTCCTCGCAGTGCCAGTCCCACTCTCTAACCCCGCCGCCGTCGTCGGCCTACTCTTATTCTCCGAACCCCCTCCACCACCCCCACCTCCGGCGTCTCAAACTCAAAATTACTACTATACACTACTGCTGCAAACGCCTCCAAATCGCGGACCTGTTCCACAGCCGCCAAATACTCATTATTCGCACCACTCCCGATCGCATGAGCCTGTCTACAGAAAACCGCCAGACTATTCGCGACCTTCGCTTTCGCGTCCCCGCCGACGAGTTCCTGAATTCGCGCTGGAGATGCAGAGGTTGGCGGGATTTTGTAGGACAGTTGTGCGATTTTGGTGTCGATGAGGTGGGAGAAGGCGGAGTCGAGGAGGAGGGTCAGGACGTGCGTGAAGGAGGGCGAGTCGATGAGGTCGGAGGTTTCGTCTATGAGGCGGCGGAGGGAGGGGGATGCGGGGGCGGATGTGGAGGTTGTCATGCCGGATTCCTGGAGGACGTAGTCTTCTTGGTCTTGGGAGGGGAGGAGAAAGTGGAGCCATTTGCAGGTTCTGTACGGGAGGATCGGTTAGTGGGGAGTAGGAGTGGTTGTGGGATGGGATTGAACTGACCTTCGCTCCTCTTCGGTTGCGCCTTCGACTTTCTTTCGTACTTCGAGGGTGAACTCTGAGAGCTTCTCTAGTGTGATTTCTTCCCGAGGGTTCAGGGTGCCGAAGACGTCTTTGACGGCTGCGGTGACTTTGTGCATCAGCTCTATGCATCCCCGGTGCAGTAACCACCAGCTGAGTGACAGATATCTTCGGTTGGTCTCGAAGTCATTTCCGTATGCGTTTCCGAAGTTATCATCATCGTTGTTCTCGAGGTTGATCCGCGTTTCCTCAGTAGGGGGTGAAGCCAGCGATACCACGCTGGCGAGGTAATTCCGTCGACCGAGGAGATTGAGTTGTATCCTCGTGAGGAGGGTGAGCAGCGACAGCGTGTATAGCAGCGTAAACGCTCTCGATATAGCTGTATAACGTTAGCAAGAGTTGAACGTCATGCGGCATTCAGATGCCTACAGCCAATCTTCATCTCGTTCCACAACTGCGCCTTGGTCTTCTTGGGCTGTGGCGACGACTGAGGCGCTGCCTCCGCGCTTCCGTCCGAGTTCTCCGCCTGTGGCTCTGCCAGCTGACTGGCATGCACATAGCCCTCGCTCTGGAAGCTGGTCAAGCTCTTGCCATCGTCGTCCGTCACGCTCGGCGGCGCCGACGATGCGATCTCCGACGGTCCCACGCTCCTAGCCAGCCTCTCCGCCTTGTGTTTCTGCAGTTCCTCGAGGACTTGTTCTACGGGTATCGCATCGAGGATGTTTTCGGTAGCCGTTGGCAGGATGGCGAGGACTGTGAATGTGCAGTCCTCCTGGTTCTGTTCGAAGCGTCGCCGTAGACTGTGTCGCGATTAGCCACATCCTTTCGAGTCAATTGAGGCTTCTGCGTACTTCTCTTTCGATATGCGCTCGTCACTCATCCGCTGTCGTGCCTCCGATATCTTGCCCAACACGTACTGGCCGGCCAGATAGCCCGCGCCCAACACGCCCGCGCCAATAGCGAAGTTGGTGCGATTCCGCCGGATCCATCTGCGCGAAGATGCTATCATTTTAGAATAAGTGCCGCAGTTCAGGACGTGAATCCAAAGCCGCGAGAGTGCAGGGGGATGCGTCTGGAAGTGGAGAGGAGGCTGCTGAGCTGTACATGTGCCAAGACAGGGTTGACGCGTGCTGTGAGGAGCCGAGGCAAATCGCCGCGCTAGGCCGTCACGGGCTAGGCTGAAATCGATTACTCTTCATCCGGACCTGAGCTTTACGCATTCATCATGACTCATCAGAGGCCTCGAAATATTTCGTTAGTCCTCGCTCTGTCGATTCGTGGCAATTGAGGCGACTGCTTACGATGAACAATTGGCGAGCAGACATTCTTGGGCAGCATATGATACGTTGATAATGCTACCTAAGGAACGGGAATCAGGATGCAGGAACAAATCAACGTATAGTATCTAAAGCATTCTAGAAATGTGAGAAGAAATAGCTATTTTTTTCCGGGTGTTTCCTTCTTTCGATGATTCTCAAGTATGCAATCCTCCATCGAGTCCACGGAAGATGAAATTCAAGGACAACGTATCGGGCGGGTCGTAAGTCGTAGAGAAGACGTATATCGGAAAGCGAAGACTGCCGTAGGAGAAAATCATACTCGTATGGTGCGTATGCTATCGATGTTCAAGTTTGAGCCGTATCAATCGACGAGGCGGACGCCGGGGTCGGCAAGTTTGTAGGAGTGGATGCAGCAGAAGTGTCGCAACTGTTCGGTGGTGACGGTGAGCTTGCAGGCGGTGAGGGTCTGTCCATGCGCATCGTCAGTATGCGTACATGTCTTGTGCAATGGCCTAGGTCCTCCAATATGGTAGCCAGGCATTCGGTAACGGCGGCGAAGATGAAAAAGACTGACAAGAAATGGACTAGATAGCTGCGTGACCTAGTCGTAAGAGGCTGTTGTGTGAGCATATGGGAACCTAGGATGGATCATCACAGGAGGATGCTAAGCTATATTCGCTTCTGTTTCGTTAGATCCCGGAACCGTCAGAGGCTGAAACCAAAGTGCAGCGCCAAAATCAGGAAGGATCAGGACATGTCGAAGCGTGATAAGACTTTGATATGTGGATTTTTGCGTCGTTGATTGTATGACATGCTCTGTCTAGTCGAATAGGAGGAATCGCTACACAGAAGCGGGAACGAATATGGCGACCATGACCGAAGAGAGGAGAGTTGCGGAAACGCGAAACATTCTGACAAGATCGAGTACCAAATTGATCTTAGGCCTCGTCGATAGGCCTTCCATCCTCCTAACGTGGTTCCAGGAAACGTAGCTCCAGGCCCGAGATCGATGACTAAGATAGTCGACATCGGTCAACCCAGGTCTTTGAACTCCCCTCCTTCACCCCCCCAAACAACCCCCTTTCTTCAGTCGTCCGCATAAGAACAGCCAGTACTCTCATCGCCGAGGAAACAGGAAGGGTTGAAACACTGGGTGGAAATGTGGCTCCATATTCCCGCTGGTCCACCCGCTGGTCCATCCTTGGATTGATTAACGGCGTCCAATGGGGCCTGAGCCAAAGAGTTGTCAACCAGGGGTAAGACTTCCAGAGAACAAACCATCCATTACAATACCGTATCAGGTAGTGGAAACGCAGAGCGTGTGGAGTACGAAATATGGGTCGGTGGGCGCTCCGGGACACGTATCCAACCGGTCGCGGAGTGCGAAGGTCTTGTAATCCAAGGTCCATTTTCGGCTTCCAAGCACGTAGCCATGGTTTGTTGTGTAGCTACTGAGATGGCGAACTTCTCAAATGCGGATTTCGCATGAGGGTCGTACCAGACGAGGGATTCCGGGAGAGGGAATAACGAACAAGCAGGTTTGGCCATAGTAATGCTGTATTAGAAACTGGACACCATTTCTTGTTTGATGGCCATTGGATAAAGCTCTGTTTTGGCAACGGCATACGTGGGCGGAAGTTGTAAGGGTAACAGGGAGGTGTGAGCCAGAGCAAGGCTGTTTATCCAGACAGCATTACAGATGTGATGAAGTCAAGGAATCGTTGACTCAAAAGTCATGGAAAGTCCTACCAGGATATTCAAAAACAGTGGTGGTTCCTGCGGTTTGATCTGCGATTGGAACAGTGACCCAATTCGGCACAGCTGGGGAATTAGTCCACTTGGGCCATCCAGGAGCGGTGCCCATACTTTCCAATGAAGAACGGGTAACCAGGGGGACGGCGTGCGCTTTGATAGAGCTATGGGTCCATTGGTGAGGAGGATGCGGTACTCTATGCATCACGTGTCCTATACTAGTCCCAGACTGAATCCCGGCGAAAGTTTAGGGGAGACCATCGCTTCAAAGAATGGATGTTGCCAGGAGATGTGGAACCATACAATGGCACCCCGTTTACCTGGTTATACCGGTACTTCATAGTCTAGGCTTGGGTGTTTTCATCGGCGTCCTCCTGAACTTGTTGTGGCAGAGCTGAATCATTCATGACCCGGAATCGAGAGCCGTAGCTGCGTTAGCTCTAAGCACCATGGCAACCTGGAATATAAATAGGGCATGGAAAATCGGTGAGATTGGCACTGGGACAGTGGAGGTAAGAAGTGGTATGGGTATGTCCACTGTGGAAGCCGCTCCTTTGAGTCCAGAAAGAAGGACACGTCAGCCATGTCCAGAGGTTTCCGCTGATGGCCCTGGATTATATGTCAAGGATGGGTCAAGATAACTCCAGTCGAACGAATTATCAGATGGATTTGGAGGAGACAATGTGAAATCAAGTCTATGTGCAGGTGCACTAGACACCAGTCCAGGGTACCCAGGATTGTAGGGAAGCATCTCCGGTTGGTTATGTAACGACCATCCCGGCTGGGGATTTCCCATTGGCGGTGGACCAGCTAAAGGCTCTCGCATCGGTGGTTTGGGTACGTACATTTGACTTTGATCCCTCCCTGGGGTCCAATTTCCATCACCCCCGTGTTGTTGATTGGGGTATTGATCTTTTGGATGAGACACAGTAGGCTTTGGTGGCTCTGGACTGCGGCAGCGAGGTTCCGAATCAAGTTCGTCTTTGACGTGCTTTGTTGGCCCTGGCCGATCGTGCTCAGGTCCGCCGGATTTCCTGCCAAAGAGGTAAGGAAAGACTATCGTCGAAGTATCTCAACATACCTTTTGCGCGACTTGGGAGCAATCGTTCCAGAAGGTTGATCGATGGCGCCGTCTGGGTGGGTGCACTATGACTCATCAGATCCGTTTGATTGTGTGGCCATCTACCTGGAAAAGGGTCGTGCAAGTACTTTTCCTTTCTGTTGCTTGCACTTAAAACAGGCTCCCCTCTTACGCGTTTCCTTGTACTGCTGTTTTTCCTCCTGCGACATTTTTTTCCTGGTCTTCGGTTGTACGACAGCCCCGTTAGAAGAATCGAATACGAATGTCTCGCATGCCTTTGGTGGTGATGGCAAGCTAGTGTTGGTACGTCGCCCCGCGTTGGGCTGAGGTGAATAGACATGTTGGGCCTCTTGAGGTGAGCTCCCCGTTGGAGAAGAGTAGGAAGAGGACGACCCGCTCCGAGACCCGTGACGGCTTGGAATTGACCCCTGGAGGTCGATGGAAGTGTTCGTAGGACTGGCTGAACTTCCACTTTCAATCATTGGTATGGCACCCGCTGTTGTCTGTTGTCCCCGCTGCATCGATCTATTGAGCTCCTCTTGCAGATAGTCGATGACAGCCTGGAGCTCGCGCTGATCGTTCCTTGGGCATTCTGGATATATTCTCTTCAGCTCGTCCCGCAATTCATCCGAGCCCGCTTCTAGAGTAAAGGTGAGACCATCCCAAGGAGGTCGGTAACTCATAGAGGTCGGAAGTCGACCAACGACCTTTGCGGCCTGACCTCCGTTGATGCGAGCCATTTCGAAATTGCTAGCGGATCATCAAGAGTCTCACAAGGTGCATCTTGGATAAGCGGTGTCGTGTTTGGGAGATGCTTGAAAGGTCTGTTAGGGGTCGTAAACAAAATACTAGACCAAGATAGATGTAAGAAAATTTGCAATGTCATGGCTACTAGGAGAGAAGATTATGAACGGCGTCAATCCTAGGCGACATCGTGTTTTAGGGCACAGACATTACTTTACAAGAAATAATGGCGAGTGACAAGGAACAGACAGGAATGTAGATCAAACTTGAAGACATGCTTACTGTAGTCCACTTGGTCGGCGGCTGGAAGTGGCGAGTGGTATCCCCACAAGGCTGAAGTAGGGAAAGGAGTAACGAGAAAATGTGAAACTAAGGGCGAGGGCGAGGATACCCGCTTCAGAAATACACGCCGTCCATTCACGGACAGAGCCTCCAGGCTCCAAGGCACCTTGTTAAGCATGCAAGACTCCAGAAAAGCGGATGACGACGAGAATTCGGGGTCCCAAAATAGTTAGCAACCCTCCTCACCGCTCATGGCATTCTCCTTCGGGTCACCAGGATACGAGACCCGGCGTCAAGATCCAGGATAGACTCGCGAAGCCCAGCGCCAACTTCCCAACGATTGGCGCAGACAGCGAATAGTTGGCAACGTGGAAATCCCGGAGAACAGAAATCGCAGGATTGCATATCGGAGGCGCAGCGCGGGGTTGAAGGACCGCCGACACGTCGACTCGGCTGATGGGGATTGCGCAACTCATTGGCCGAGCTGCCATCAGCCTTGGGCCTTCCTACATGACTTTGGGCACGTCTGCAGCAAACTCGGTCAATAAGAGAAGCTCGAGTCCTGAGGAGGGTATAAGATCAGGATGTCTTCGTGTCTCAGGTGTCCGTGTCGTCCGAGGGACATATGACAGCAGACAACCCGGCGACATGCCTGGAGAAAGAGAGGACACCGAGATGGCACCGTGGGGGTAAACAGAAGAAGGTTGAGATACTGTCTGCATGGCTGCACGCCAGATTCATCGACCCTCAATGACGGATGCGCGGGAAATGGGGTTGACGTGCGATGCAGGTGAGGGAAACAACGAGTTCCTTGAAAACGAGGTGGGGGTGAACTAGATTAGGCTAAGCCGAAAGTGAGCTTAGCGTATTATACGGGTCACGGTGACCCAAATAGGCAATCGCCGTCGCCACAAATCCGATTTGCAAAAGGCCTCCGCGAAAGAGCACGAATAGTTGTACAATTGCCGAAGGCAGTCTTGATGTAATAGAAAAGTCTAATTTCGGGTCGGACGTCTACGAGTTTCAGCGAGCACGTCCCCAAACGCCAAAAACCAGGGTATCTACAATCAGAAGCCAGCCACAAGATATCCAAGAGTATCGCACATCGAAGATGACGCGGATACTCTTATCCTTCCATGTCCATGCACATGCCTTGATCCCGGTGCTTGGTTGATACAGCCTTTCCGGCGTCTCTAAAGAACTGCCCGGCTGCCTGTCAACCTTGCAGAAGCCGCGCCGCCTTCTCCACGGCGTTGCGAAAGTCTACACTAATCTTCCCGCCTGGAGCCAATCCTCAGGCCTGGCACACCTTTCAGTCCCATCTTACCCACGGTTCTCTTCTCAATCAACGGGGGTTCGGGACAACCCATTGATTCCGCATACTGGTTAGCCAGTTGTACGAGACCCTTAGTATCTAGGCGCAGCTTCTTCAAGTACGTCTTGTTGTAGCCGAGGAACGCCTGGTAAGCCTTTGCCTTTGACTCTTCGTCGACACGTGTGAAAGCCTTCTCGATGGTAGGGTAATGCTGGTTCAGTGTGGCTGAAATGTCAAATGGATAAGGCTTGATGGGCAGAGTCTTGTTCGTGTGGACGAAGAACGCCTCGTTCTCAAAGAGAACCATGACTGCCCTTCCGTCTTTGCCTGCTCGCGCTGTCCGGCCAACGCGGTGGATGTACTGCTCGGTTGCAGAGGGGAGGCCGAGCTGAATGACCAAGCCAACATTCGGGAAATCCATGCCGCGTCCGACGACATCAGAAGCAAAAAGTATGCCCGAAGTGGCGTCCTTGAAGCGGTTGGTGGTTGACGTTCGAGTTGACTGAGACAGACGCGAGTGTAGCTCGAAAATCTGGAATTGGGGAAGAAGGACTTTGAACACGTCGTAGAGAAGACCGACGCCGTTTGCGGTGGTGCCAAAGACTATGGCCTTGAAATCCTTGGGGTCCTGCTCGTATTCATGCTGGATCAATGCGTAGAGGGCGCTGAATATTTGCTGGATGCTTGGGACCGTAATGGCAAACTGAGGGACCTTGTCTAGCGTAGGGGCTTCGTTGCGATCGATGGTGGAAAGGGAGGTATATCCAGGGAAGAGGACACATTTGACCACATCGTTGACCCTTTCCGGGAGAGTGGCCGAGAAGCACATGCCCTGCCATCCATCTCTCTTGGGGGGAATGCGCCTCAAAATGGAGTTGATCTGGGGAGCGAAGCCTTGGTCAAGCATGCGGTCCGCTTCATCTAGCACAACAGTTTGGATCGACTGAAACCTGTCCCTGACTTGCTCCTCTCCGAGGATGTCGTCGAGTCGGCCGGGCGTAGCCACAAGAATGGTGGGATCTCCTCGGAGGAACTTGTTTAGGGTTGAGGCCCTAGCCGTGCCGCCGAAAGCCGTATGACACTCCATTCTCCGGGGCAGGCATGCGGTGATCCCATCGCATTCCTTCGCAATTTGGAGGGCCAGTTCGCGGGTGGGGCAGAGAACGAGAATACCAACCCGACCTCGGGCGGGCATGTTGCCTTTGAGGAGGTTCTGAATGGCGGGAAGAAGGAATGCGGCCGTTTTGCCTGTGCCTGTCTTTGCTTGGACTAGGCAGTCCGATGAGAGGGTTGGTAGTTCCGAAAGAACTTTTTCCTGCACCGGAGTCATGTATCTGGGAAAGTCAGTGGATTCTCGTTTGCCTGACTTTCGAATCCAAGGTGATGATAGCGCATCGGATTATTTCTTACTCGAAGCCCATCTTGGTCAATCCTTCCAACAACGCCTTGTCTAATTGCCCCGCCATGGAAGAGTACGGTTTGCCCAGTTTGACCTCGCCACCAGCCATATCACTGAATGATCTCTTTGGCATATCTTGTACGTTCTGTGGGACTGCGCTGAGAGGTAGTGCTTCCTGCGCTATCATCGGTTGATCAAACGCCGCGGCAGCAGCTTGGGTTGACAGGTTTGCGCCGTTTCGGTTGGGTCTATGAGGGTGACGGCCGCGGTTTCCGCGAAAACCTCCGCGCTTGGGAGCGTGGGACATTGCGTAGCAGGTGCTGTATCTAGCACACAAAGGTAGAGTGAGCTGGTTGCAGACTCGGCTGGCTGCTAAAAGAGAGAACGGGGAAGACGCTGGGCACTGTTGCAAGGAGCGCAGGTGGACGGTTGTACTGGGAAATTTCATGAGATCAAGTATTTCTAACGCGCTACCTTAGGCCATCTATTTCGAGACGAATAAGCGGTGAAAACTGTGAAAGAAGGAGACAGAACCTGTCAGTGCAAGCGTTGCAGGTTGGGAAGGAAAACTACGGGAACTTTTTAGCGGCGGCGGACAGGTTTCTCCGCTCCGAGTGGCTTGCCAGCCTCATTAGAATAGTCTTAGCGCGGAAATAGCGGATATCTCCGCGTTAGTATACACGACCTCAAAGGTTTCTCGCGAGCCTCCGCCTTACAAGAATGTCAGAAATACGTGATCAAAACGACCTCACAGAATCGCATAGATCTCGTCTGCCCCCAAAACTCGTCCCAGTACTCTTCTATTCTCACTCAAAAGCAGGTAAACTGTCAACGCAATGTATAGTAAGACTAACCTAGCTAGGGAAGTACAGTATAAAATAACATGAGAAAGCATGTATGACTCGATTCTCCATGCTTGCTAGTCTCACTCACTCCCTCGTTGTTGGTCTTATCAGAGTTGATAGGGCACTGCTAGTACAGTAAGATGGTTTCCAGGTCGGTGGGGTCGGGTTCGGAGTTGTGAGAATCTACGACCCACTTGATCCCCTCGGGAGCAGGCACACTCCGATGCAGTGGAATTTGCAACTCCCCAACCCTGCTATAAACATCGGTCTTTGCTTTTACAACCCACTGGATGTCGTCAGGAAATTCATGAGCTCGATGCCAAGAAGAGGTCAAAACCCCAATTCTGGTATAGCTATTGGTCGTTCCTTCTACTGGCTGCATCAAAAGACAGGTTATTGTTGGCCACATGACCTTCGTAGCATACAACGGCATACAAGGAATGGAGGAGGTGTTGAGTTGTTCCAATGATAAGTCGTTGCTAACGAGATGGAAACCGAACCCGACACGGCCACCCCCGATACCAAACGTCTTTCCCATTCGACCAGTCAGCGGCAGGTATGCTCTTCTTAAAGGTCCAAACAGGTCCTTCCCAATTGGTTCGATACTCGGGTTTCCGATGGTGACCAACTGTCTGATTCGATTACGTTTGGGAATGAACAACGTATTGATTTGCCCACTATCATAATCGAGGGAAGCCCAGGACCACGAAGGACCTGCAACATTGTTAGTACTGTTAATATCAGAAACGTACTCTCCTACATCTATATTATGACGGCCGTGACGGTCCGTTCTTGACATTCGTCAGGCTCCAGCCCAGGTTCCAAGGGAGGTCCCTCTTCCAAAGACCTGCAAGATAATCGTCGTCGTCGAGAAGAGGCTGCAGTGACTTTGCAATGCCTGCAATGGCGATAATTCTATCTTCGGGTCTTGTGATAGTGCATTGTGTATATTGCCTAACGAGCCTGACCCAGGTTTCTGTCTCTCCCCGTTGCTGCCAATCCTTGAAACGAATATCATGGTAGTCTCCGGTCAAGTCTCTGTACTTATCGTGGCTACAAGGCATTCCTCCTGGGAACGTCTCGCATGCTTGAAGTGTTGGGCATTCCCAAAAGAGCTGCGTGGAATAGTGGAGGGTGCGTGGGCTTAGCAATCGTTCCTGGAACACCCACCCTCTCCGATTTAGAGATGCATTCGAAATCCACTTGCCCCATAAGTGTGTGGGAGAAGCTGAATAAACTCCGTCATGTCCACTATATTGGATGCGGATTTTCTTGGGTGTAGACCAGAATGGGTTCCTTTCTTGAAAAAGACCATTGCCATAGTCTGAGCTGGCTGTCGCCGCAATGTTGCAGATACAATTGCGATAAACCTTGTCCATTTGTAACGCTTCGGCCTGCCAGTCCTCCGAAGAATCTTGTATGATGCAGAGAGAATCAATCCAGAGGTACCGAATCCCAAGGGTCCGAGTGAAGGAAATGGCGTCGAGGAAGGTGGGTGAGAGAGAGTCTGCAGGAAGGCGGCGCATGAATGATCTTATGTTCGACAATTCCAGTTTTACCACATTTGTGGACGCCCATCGATGACTTAGCGCTACGTACTTGAAGTCTTGGTCGCACTTGCGTTCTCTCGTCGAAATGAGTCGCGGATGTCGTGGATTATCTGTCAATCCCACATCAATCAATCGGGTTGGCAGCCACTCTTCTCTACTCCACAACTCTCGACATTTCGAATGTGTGGAATTGCAGGATTCAAGCCACTCAATTGCAAGGGTCTCACATTCCGCTGAGCCAGTATTTGGTGGGTGTCTAGTCAGCATCGTGGCCGGTCGGGTAGACGCGAGATCATTATTGTCTTTTGAAATGCTGATGAAGAAATAAGACCCATTCGAATCAATAATCTCGTTATTTCCATTCCGTTGAGCCGTAGAAATGCCGAAGAAACGCTCGCCGCCAGGACTCCATTTCAGAGCCAGCTCGAATGCAGCAATTTCCCCAACCGCTAATCCTGGTCCAGCACTTTCCATCACCAGCGCACAGAGGAAGCAGTGACTCGCTGCCTGCTTTACTTCGCTAGCTAATCGGCGAAGAATGTACTCGCTTTCGGTTCTGTTCCCGTGCTGGGTTTCTGGATCACAGCCGGGTCTGATGAGCAAGGACTGGCAAGCAGCGCAAAGTTTAGCGAGATCCGTCCTAGATGTGGGATCCATCTCTGTGATACATCTCGGATTTGAGGATTCACAGGTTTCTGAGCCTCTATCTTCGTCCACCGGGCTAGACATTGCGGTCAGTTCTGTGGTCATGGTGTCTGTAAATCCTCCCTCCGCAAAACAGAACTGCTAGGACCAGTCGTGCTGGGGATTTCGAGGTTCTGTTTGGTATCTAGATAGGAGGGCGGACGTCCCCCCCAGTCTCTGTGACCAGCGTGGCGTTTAGGTGGGGGCACTAGGCTGACATGCGAAGCTGAGAAGGTGCCTCCCGAGCCTTACTGAGGAGGTGGTGTTGGCGACTCCGCGGCCGGGTTTACGAGGCGGATAACTGATATTGGAATACTCTAGCTGCTTCGCAGTATTTGAATGTAATAACGAGAAATTTTAGATTGGTGTGGTTGTCAGATTGAAGTCGTGGACAGAGTAGGCAGGAGGGGTTGGTGTGCACGGGCCATATCCTAGCGCGGCTCTAACCTTCTTTAGGAACTACCATGAATACTATGCACCCAGCCGTTCCACTCTCCCGCTCGACACATGACTTGACCATCATCATCTCCGCTCTCTAAAAGGCAAGCACCAGCAGTGTCGGGATTAAGAGAGGCATTCTACTCCTGAAATCTGGGAAACTCTGGTCTTCCATCTGTAAGTTAGTGCCGGGTAATCCGGTCAACACTTCTTCTCATGCTACACCTGTTCCATCAAGAAACAAATGCCTCCTCGTTCTATTCCCATCATCTTCGTCGTTTTATTTTCTGGCCACATGGTTTTCTTCGACAGGCTTCGAGCACCTCAATGTTCAAATTTATTTCCTGCAAAACTTTCTCCTCTCCCGCTCTGTGGTTCAAATATCATATAAAAAGTCGATCCCAGGTTCCAACGACTACTAATCAACTCCATTCACTCCAACATTGTTTTGAATACTTCGTGCTCTCCTTATTCATTTCTTTCGATGCACGCATCTTCCGTCTCTAATTTTTGCTACGCAATTGTCAAATCTCAAGTCCTTGCAATCACCTAAAATCTAATCATAAATCTAAGCAACTATAATCTAAATCAGCTACCCTCCACACACTAACCCCTCCCAGGCCCCAAAATGTCCCGGACCAACAAGCCCCCCAAACGCCCCTGGCAAGCCATCGCCCAAGAAGCGCAAACCCACCGCGACACCACTATCGCCTCTCTCTCGCCCCCACTACCCCCAATCCCCTCCCCGCTCCCCCCAAACGTCCTCTCCCTCCCCTCCACCTTCCTCACCCCCGAAACCCTAAAAATCACCTCCCTCCATATAGAATCCCTCCTCCCGCTCCTCCTATCCGGCACCCTAACTGCCACAGCCGTAACAACCGCGTACCTGCACCGCGCCGCCCTGTCCCAAGCCCTCACAAACTGCCTGACCGAACTCCTTCCTCAACGCGCTCTAGCCCGGGCCACAGAACTCGACGCCTACTACGCCACCCACAACCGACCCATCGGACCCCTCCACGGCCTGCCCATTAGCGTAAAAGAGCACATCGGGATGGCCGGACTCCGAAACACTGCCGGCTATGTTTCGTTTTGGAACAAAATTGCCCAAGAAGACGCGCATATATTACAGATTCTGGCGTCTGCGGGCGCAGTGTTTCACTGCAGAACTACGATTCCGCAGACGATGATGCATCTCGAATGCTCCTCTAACTTATACGGCGTGACCGTTAACCCTTACAACAGCTCCCTCAGCAGTGGAGGTTCATCTGGAGGTGAAGGTGCCTTGCTCGCTCTCCACGGAAGCTGTCTGGGCATCGGCAGCGACGTCGGAGGCTCGATCCGCAGTCCCGCGGCAAACTGCGGTGTGTACGGGCTCAAGCCGACAGCGTTCCGGGTGCCGACGGATGGATGGGGGTATATGATGGCGGGGGCTGATAGTGTTGAGAGTGTGCTGGGCCCGATGGGAACCTCCTTACCCGCGCTATCGCTATTCATGAAGACGGTGCTGGATACGGAGCCATGGGTTACGGAACCCGCGCTTATTCCACTACCATGGAGAGAATATAAGATTCCCGAGGATAAGGAGAAGGAGAGGAAGTTGAAAGTGGGCATTATGTGGCACGACGGTGTCGTGCAACCACATCCCCCAATTACTCGCGCTTTGAGGGAGATGAAGGAGAGTCTTGAAGGTGCAGGCATCGAGGTCCTCGATTTCCCATGCCATGCGCACGACGAGGCGTGGGCGATTCTCGCCTCCCTCTACTTCACCGACGGCGGCAGAGAGGACGCCGACGCAATCGACTCGTCAGATGAACCATGGCGCCCACTATCAACCTGGATCCTAAAAGAAAACCCCTGTGTCAAGGCCCTCACAGTCGGCGAGTTAATCTACTGGCTCGAAGAGCGGGAACACTACCGGAAAGAATACGCATCCCACTGGAACAAGACTGGTGTCGACGTAGTACTCTGTCCTGTCGGACCGGGTGTTGCGCCGAAACACGATACAGCGAAGTATTGGGGGTATACAAGTTTGTGGAATCTGCTGGATTATCCGGGGTGTGTGTTTCCGGTGAGTAAGGTGGATAAGGAAGTTGATGTTAAGGTGGAAAAGAGGGGGTTTAAAGCGCTGAGTGGGAAGGATGAGGAGAATTGGGGGTTGTATGATAAAGATGCGTTTCATGGATTGCCGGTTAGCCTTCAGCTTGTGGGACGGAGGTTTGATGACGAGAAGGTACTTGGAATTGCGGAGTATATTGGCAAGAAATGCGGATTGCCGTTTGAGCCATTTCCTTAGAAATCTAAACATTTCAAAGAACGTGGTCATCTTTGACATCTCAAAATAGCACTCTGTTCTCGACCCTCCTAAAGCATAGAGACTTATAAGAGTTTGATAAAGCAATCACTTGCATTTCTTCCCTACATTGTGAGCAAAAAGTAGGAGACCAGCCATCATCTATTTGTCAATTTCATGCCACAGAATTTTAAAGAGAACAACAAGATAGTATCTTCACGTTCAACCCCGTCCATTCGTGGGAGTAGGACCCATTCAACCGGTGTACATGGCTAGGCACCGCCTTGCCCAACTTCCGTCTCACAGCCTAATCATTACCCCCGAGTTCCAAGCCCTAATCATGTTCGCAATAAGGTAAAAGGCTTGGTCACACGGTCCTTCGCCCTCCGGCCTAATGCCAGTGGACATGTATACCTCGTTCCTAAGCCGCTCCTGCGACGTAGCTCCCGATACGCCTTCCAAGAATCGAAACGGGACGGAAGTCGTTCCACTGAGTCCCAGCACACAAAGGTCGACATCTTTGTTGCATTTACCGAAGCCGCTAACGCGTCCGTCGATTACAGCGAGCACTCTATACGAATCCGCGCAGATGCTTCCATGTACGAGATACTCGCGGTTGTGGTGGCGCAATTGTCTCCGTGGATCTGTCAGGCACCGCTTACACTCTTCGTATCGCAACGCTTTGGCTACTTCGTACGCATCATATATGTTCTTCAACCCTTTTGCCCAGACTGCAATTATCACAACATATTTCCTACCATTTTTCAGGAAGTATTCTCGTCGTCGCATCGCGCGGGCCCAGGTACCAAAAGAAGGGCAGGGTGTTCAACAGTCCGTAATACGTTACGGCTCGTTAAATTGAGGCACGTAACTTCTCACTTTGTTAGTACGTACGTACGGTATTAAGGAAGGAGCTTGCTACTTACGTACGTTTCGCGAAAAGTTACGACGTAACTTCTTATAATTTCCTAATATAGTTGCTAAGAGACGTTAACTTAGAGTAAATTACACGCTTCTAGAGCTAGTTTTTTTATAATTAAAGCGCTTTAATCGTTTCTCTAGTAAGGTAATTCCTATAAATAGTAACAGTTTGTTTGCCTCTACTAAAAGCCCTCTCATAGTCGCAGGATGTACAGGGTACACTAAGGAAATCAAGGGCGATTTAGAAGAGCGTAGGGTAGGTATAACGACCGTCAGTGAGCCACCAAGCTAGCGGGTTGTGGTATATAGGGTCACCCTCCTTAGCTATGGCGATGTCTTCTTAGTAGCTGTTAAAATACTGTTATAACTCTGTTGTTCTCTGCTGTTTTTTATACGACTTTACGCTAGTAAGAAGGCTAAGGTTAACAGAGAGTATTTGCTTGTAATCGTCGTCGTGGTATTAGGCGCCAGGAAGCTTTCTCTAAGTTAGTTATATAAGCTTATCTAGCTCCTTGTCGTCCTCTCTATTGTTAACGTATTGTTAAAAAACTTCTCTAATTAAGTCTTTAACCTTTCTATACTACTTATAGTATTTACGCTAGTAGTCTATAAACCACGTAAATTAGAGCCTAGGGTTAAGTATAGTAGCAATAGCGTAATAGGAAATTAGTAGATCTATAACTATTTTCTCCTAGTAAGTAAGAAGCTTCTTAAGGCTATACAAGACGCCTAATCTAAGGTAGCAATTGTTACTTTTACTTTAAAGCTCTACCTTTAACTTCAAGAGCGCGTTGTAAAGGTATTATAGGTTAGGGATAGTTATCTAAAGGGAGCTATATTTGCTGTTGCCCTTAAGGCGTTTAGTTATCTCGTAGAACCTCTTAAGAAAGCTGCAAAGGCGCTTAGCGTTATGCTAATTGTTAGCTATAATTAATTTATAGAGGGCAGCGTTGCTAGGGTTGTTGTTATTAATAGAGGCGTGATTATGTTAGATGAACTTCTTAATTAGCTCCTTAAGCTTAAGGCAGCGTAATAGCATAAGGTAGGTTAAGTGCTAGCAAATCTTACTATCTTATACAAGGTTAAGCGTACTACTAAGCTAGAGAGGGTTGTTTTTGTTAACACTAGCTTAAAAAGTTGTGAAGGCCTTGTGGCGTTTATGAGACGCTAGCATAGAGTTTACAAAGTTATGTAACTTTCTAACAACGCCTTGTTTTTAATAGAGCTTAAACTGTTCTTAAGGGGCAGCCTAGGCCAGATCCTTCTTAAATTAAGAGACTCCTTTGCTATAAATTATAGCCTTTACTACTAATTATATTATATGCCCTGCGCAACAGATGCGGTGCTTAGGCCTAAGAGGTTAGTTAAGGATGTTGCCTAAAGTTATAATAGTAGAGTTGTTGTTATTAGACGCATTGTTAGCTATAAAACAATAGAATTTAGACTTAATTTTAAAGTTATATAATACTATAGCGACTTGCTTAGCCTAATTCTTGCCTATATAGTCCCTAAATAGGTTGCGAAAGCTAATAAGTAGGTCTTAATGTTAAAGGTTAGCATCTAGTTGTTAGTTAGTTGTTAATTTTCCTAAGCTAAAAGTTTACCTAAAGACGCGCTGTGTAAACAGCTAAGGTTAAGCTAGAGCTAAGGTACATACTAATAAAGTAGGCTACTACTCTAAGGAAGGAGAGGTAGTTTAGAGAAGTCTATATATTAAAGCTTAACGCCACCTTGCTCCTAGCTAACAGTAGCATTATTTAAATTGCCTCTTTTCTCTCCCTTAAACCCCAGTGTATGTATAAAGAAATCGTTGCGGCAGAGCTTAGTAGGGCGGCGAGAAGATTAAGTCAGTTCTAGCTAATAAGGCCTTAAAGGTCATCTAACGATGCTTAGCGGAAGGAGTCATCCTAGAGTATAACCCAGTCAACTAAGGCAGCCTATAGGGCTCCCTCCTGCCACTGCGAGTGGTTTACTATCCTGCTAGCCCTAGCAATACCCCCTACTAACAACGCTGCTTAAAAAGGATCTATGGCCGTAGGACATTAGGCAAGAGCATAGGCTCTGTTTCTATCGCTACTAGATTAACAATAATCTAATGCCTTTTAAGTAGGTAGCTAATAATATAGTTATAACTGTTAACTAATTTAGCAGCGTAACAATTGCCTTTAACATAGCATCTCTTATAGAGCTAAACCTTTAACTTTATACCGTTATCCTAGGTATATAACAAGTTAGCTCTAAACCTCTATATACGTGACTTCTCTTAATTGCTATGGAGCTAGCTGCCATGCTTTACGTAATAACTAAGCCTCTTAGGCTTTAACTGCTTGCTCCTAAGGTAGATATTACCCTAGTTAATAGTAAAACAAAGGCTAGCGTTAAGATAATAATTACTAGGGAACTCTCTAGCAACAGCATTAAGGCTAGGCGTACTTTTGTAGGAACCTAATAACGCGACAGTTATAAAGCCTAGGCCTTGCCAAGTTAACAAGAGCCAGCGTGATGGCTAAATAGAGGTAGTTAAGATAGGCCAGCTTGCAATAAACTACCCTAAGAGAGCCTCTAGGATAAGCGTTAAACAAATTACGACATGCTTATGCTTATGATAAGGTTAAGGTTAAGGTTAAGGTTAAGGTTAAGGTTAAGGTTTAAGTTTAAGTTTAAGTGTAGGTTTAAGGTATTAAGTGCGATAAAATCTGCTTAATTTTAGCAGGAAAACTAACTTTTTAACATAGGTTTTAATTACTAAGCTCCTACCTTACATCCTTATAAACCTCCTGCCTTGCATCCTCTCTAACCACCTAGGAGGTTGGTATATAACAATTACTAATATACGCGAGATTTCATCTCATATACGAGCTCCAGGCGATCCCCCTGTGGTTCCCTACCAAGTCCGCACCAGCCAAGCAACCTCATACAAAATCTTGACCAATTAAGGAACCTTACTGCAGTATACGGGCTGTAATTGGCTCTCCACATACTGTAGGGAACTTCTTAGATGGTTGTTTGCTACGTACGTATCACGTGATACGTACATACACCGTACCTACGTAACGTAGTACGGACTGTTGAACACGCTGAAGAAGGGTGTGACCGGCGTCGCACGGGGTGCCCAAGACATACACTCATCAAACGATCGGCGCGATATCTCGACCATGGGACCCCTGAGGAGCATGTTGTGATCATCAAATGTGTTATTGTTGAATCGTCGGTCTGCATCGTGGCATTCTACTCGAGTGAGGATGGGTCGTGGAGATGGAAGCGGGGCTGGAAGAGGTCGAAGGGAGAGATGCGGACTCAGCGGCATGGTCAGCGATGACTAAATACTGGAGAGTTGATTACCCTGTTGCGGGGTCTTTCCTACATAGACGAAAGTGGTAGTTTTTGCAATGGAGGAGGGCAGAGAAAGCAGGAGAGGAGCTAGGCCTTTATGTAGAGTCTTGAGTCCTCATGTCAAGAAGTCGTTCTAGGTAGATGCCCAATCGGGAAAGGGACTCCGTGATGAAATCCCACTAACTCACTTGCACTCACCAACAATCTTTGTATTCTTGTCGGAGATACCAAATGTACCGAACACGCTATGAAGTCTCACCGTTGTCTTCAGCGCCTGGCCAGGTGGGGTTCGAGGGATTGATTGATCGAATTATGTTGACACAGGACAGTAGGGAGAGGAAGGTCGATTACAGAGCGTCTTTTATTGAAGTTGATTGTAAGATCGATTGTTCGGGAGCTATAGAAGGAGACTATTTGAGCGCTGTACTAAGGCGTACACGTGATCGCGCTTCTGGGCTGATCGAACCTGCCGTCCCAACCAGGAGT
>MCFA01000255.1:0-56007 GCA_002105025.1 Clohesyomyces aquaticus
TTGCGGATGGAACTTTCTTCAGCATCTCCGCGCCATTCGGGGACGCTTTTCTTATGGCTGATTCGCTGGCTGCCCACTAACATTATATTAGCAACGCAGGTACGAGGCAACAAGCATCCATATACCCACAAAGGTCGCAGAAAGTTCAGAAACAGGGAAGCCCTTGTCCGCCAGCTCGATTGCAGGGGCGAGGATGTCCTCCATTGTCACCTTTCCACTGCCGAACTTTTCCACAACATCAACCCAACCTGCAGCGGCACCCGGTACGGAAACGGCATGCACACTCTCCATGGGAATCTGCCCGCTTTCGCCATCTGGGATTTTGAGATCCTTGCGATACTGCTCCAAAGTGCAGTTTTTGCCGGACCGGCCAGAGCCGTTCATAGCATGCACCTTCCTGGTCTTGGCATCGTAGAACAGACAGAACAGGTCACCACCAATGCCTGTTGATCCTGGCTCTGTTACATTGAGGCCTGCTGCAACGGCTACTGCTGCATCCTGTGATTGATGGGTAAGTGTCTCGTCGAGAGCGCAATATCATAGCATACCGCAGCGTTTCCACCCTTTCTCAACACCTCCAGTCCAGCAGCTGCAGCAAGTGGCTGCGTACATGACACAATGCCCTTGGTGCTATGAACTACAGAACGTCGACTTGGAAAGTGGATGAACTGGGGTTCGGGATGCGGATAGATGTCGCTCGGGCCGTGCATTTTCGGATTCGGAAAGGGGGCGATGAGTGGTGGGGCGGGGTTGTCTTGGGGCTGTCAGCAACCGCAATGTCCTCTTCAATTGTTCAACATTGCAGCGCTCACCTTTGATATATGAAGTCTAAAAGTTCAAAGGTTGCAGTTCAGAGAGGCAAGACAGTTTTAACAGGGAAAGCTGGATATTCACAGGGAGGACGGCTGCCGTTGGTAATGCCGACGTAATTGGAAGGTGCGGGATGGACTGTGTCTCCGCCTCGGTCTTCGCGCCGATGGCCGGAGGGGTTTCTTGTACATAACGGGACGATTGCATAATGGATAGCCCAACCTCGAAAATCAAACTTAAAATGTTCAAGCTCAGACACCGGCTCCCCCTTTCTTTTCCAAGGTTCCATCGAAAGATGGCACCGGGCCAGGTCACGTGTAGTGTCGCGCGCCAAGTCTCCCGAGGTCCGATTGCAGAACCTTGTCGCGTTCCGAGGTCGAAGGGTCGAAGGAAATCTTACGCAGAATTTGAAGATGCACAAGACAATGAACACAATGCACTGGATATGTCGCTCATGTCTATCTCGCGCAATAAGGCCATTGTTCAAACTAAGAGTTCGGTGGCAGACTACTGGTAAGAAAAGAGACCTCCGATTCTGACCTCGGGATGTTCCGAAATCGGTAACTGATGTTGTATGTACCAGCCTCTGCAACCGAGAGTGTCCCTCCTGCACTCCTTGCACGAGCCCGAGCCGTCGCCGACGAACATAAGCAACTTGCCGAGAAGCTTGCCAATGGTTTCGACACACGCGCGGCGAAGAAGCTGGGCGGGTACGGCGCTATCGTGAGCGCGTTGGAAGAATGGGACAAGGCCAATGAGGTGAGAAGACCACAAGTGCCAGTACTTGCACAACGGGGCTGATACAGGTGTCTGGGAAGTCTTTGGCGGAGCTCACGTCCCTCATACACGACCCTACCTCGGATCCCGAGCTTCGAGAGCTTGCTGCCGACGACCTGGGCGCGACACGAACGTCGCTTGCCAAAGCCTCCCAGAATCTCACCACGTCTCTCGTCCCGATACATCCATTCGCACACCTCCCGTGCCTTATGGAGATCCGACCGGGCGCGGGCGGATCGGAAGCTGCCATATTCGCGGGCGATCTCGTCCGAATGTACCAGGCGTACTGCAACAGGCACAACTATCGCTCTACGTTGTTAAAGTACGAAAACATAAATGGAACATCAGAAGCCGGTGTACCTCTCTCAGAAGCTGTCTTGGAGGTGAACTCTGCCAGCGCGTATGGTGTTTTCCGATGTGAGGCAGGAGTCCACAGGGTCCAACGCGTGCCCGCGACAGAGAGCAAGGGACGGACCCACACGAGTGCCGCATCTGTACTGGTGCTTCCCAGCTTAGAAGAGAACACATCGTTGGAAAATGACTTCGAGGACCCGGAGAGCGACTACTACATCGACGTCAACGAAGTCAAAGTCGAGGTTATGAGAGCCAAAGGTGCGGGCGGCCAGCATGTCAATACGACAGACTCGGCGGTGCGCCTCACTCACATACCTACAAATACTGTCGTATCAATGCAGGATTCCAGATCACAGCCCAAAAACAAAGAAAAGGCATGGCAATTGCTTCGCTCACGTCTAGCCCAGGCGCGGCGGGAGAAAAGGGAAGAGGAAATGGTAGCACTGAGAAGAAGCGTCCTTGGTGTGGCAAAGACGGGACGAGGGGACAAGGTCCGAACTTACAATTGGGGACAACAAAGGGTCACGGATCACAGAAGTGGGGCCACGGTCCACGACCTCGATGATGTGATGGACGGCGGCCAGACTCTCGACACGGTTATGGAGGGCGTGAGGAGGTGGCTAATGGAGAAAGACGTCGAGGCCCTGATTGCCGAGGAAGCGTCGAAGAAGTGATCGATCGGCCCAGATGATCACTACTGCATGTCGGTGAGTTCGGCTCCCCTTCGACCATCAGCACCACAGGATACATGCAGTGGGGTTAGGCTCCCAGTGAGTTCCAAGCCTTTGGCAGTACCGTCAAATCGTTTACTTGTACGGTATTCCCGAAAATTGCCACTCCTAGGCCTCGAAGGAAGCAATTCAGAGACCATTTTCCTTCGACGAGCTCGCCCGGCTCAATTCTACATCACATACGTTTCGATCTAGAGTTTTGCTCTGCATTACGATAGTAGCTTGGATTTTCCCTGTCTGGAAATATTCTTAATTTTCAACGCACAAGTGTCTGCAATCGGCTCCATGTCTACTTGGCACGCCCATACCGACAGCCGCCGATGGAGGGTCGGCGAAATCTACTCATGCACGCCATTCTACGTGTCCGCGCAGATTATCCACTTTTCGAAAACTGGGATGTTTTCGAGAGGCAGCCCAAGCCATTCGTCGAAGTGTCACGTCTATCAGATCAATACGCTGTAGGACGTTTGCTACTGATATTGCATTTCTGTGTAGTGGCGTTTCGAAGACATTAAGCAACGATGATCTACTATATGTAACGCATTCACGACACAAGATGGACTACTCGGTTTCACATGTCGGGAAGGGACTCTCGGTCTCGTCTCCCTATCTCAAATATTGTCCGAAGACCCTTTGTAAAATACTGATCCTGTAGGCCAGAGGGCGAGTACTTCTGTACATCCGTGCTTACGATGCCAGACTGTCGTGGCCAGCATCACTGCGCCATCTCGTATAATTGACGAGCATTTGACCTATGCGAATTGAACTGCTACCCGGCTCTAATTTCAATCGTCCATGTGCTTCGCTTGCTCGAGTCAAGACGCCAAAACCTCTACCACCCCACCACAACCTGGTGCTCCCACCCCTATCAAACGCCACGAAGCGCAACACAAGCATCTGGACCATGGTGGCGGTATTGGATATCTGGGCCCGAGGTCTTCTCTGGGTTATGGGGACTGATCCAGGAAGATTAGTGCCGGTGACCAATGAAACGCATTTGTCAATGATGTACCTCTCGGCCAAGTCGAGTCAGCGTAACAACCACTGGAAACCGCGTGCCCACAACTATCCAGCCCTACAGGCATTTCCCCGCATTCTCCACGTTTGGCTAACTGTAAAACCCCGGATTGCTACCGGTTCTAGTCAAGCAGGTCGGGGCGCCGAGTGCATGTCTAGAGGAAGCCAATGAATCTAGATTCCTTTGTAGGGTAGTCCGCCTGGTGGTGGCATCGAAGCAAAGGATATAGAAACACCTCTTTCCATTCCATCGTACACAAGTCCTAGGTCTGCTCTTCAGTCCTTTCTCTCCTCGATCCAAACACCTTTCCAGTGCAGGACATCCGCAAGGCGTGACTAGTATTAACCATGACGACAAACACGACCACCACCCACGACTACATGAAAGAGAAGCAGGGCGAAGAGAAGCCCAGCTTTATCGAATATGCCGACACACCACCCAAGAGCTCTCTCAACTTGGAGCGAGAGCGTACCTTGGAAGGCATCGATATCCACAACCGAAGCGCGTTTTTAGGAGACGACTCTGATGGTAAGGTGACCTGGGGTCTCCGTAGTATTCTCGCAGCTATATTTCTAGCTGCACTCTACACAGGTACGGAAGGACCCTGTAACGTCTATACTGCTACAAACAATGCTGATTGAGATATAGGCTCCCAAGTCATCCTTTACTTTACGGGCGGGTCGCTTAGTTTTATCGCAGAAGACCTCAAACTCACGACGGGCTCGGCGTGGCTTCCTACTGCAAATATTCTAGTTATTGCTGCTGTGTGTCCATATGCTGGCTATCTTCAGGATCTCTTTGGCAAACGTAACATTGCGCTTTTTGGCTCCCTCTGCATCTGCATAGGGTGTGTTCTGATGGCAACTACGCACTCATTTGCCCAAGCCCTTGCAGGAATGGCAATTTCAGGTATGGGTGCTGCCATCGGAGAACTGACTGGATTGGCTGGGTAAGTGACGCCGACGAAATCAATCTTTCAAATGCTAATTCGGTATAGCCTTGCTGAGGTCGTACCGGTCAAGTACCGTGGCTACTCTCTTGCCCTAGTTACTGCGTTCGTCGTTCCGTTTTGCCCATATCTCATGTATGTCGAACTGTGGTCGCACACCACCACCGGGCAAGGTTGGAGATGGGGTCCTTGGGTTGCTCTGTAAGTCACTTGTCGCCACACTCTGTACCCCAAAAATGCTAAGAGTCCACAGTATCTACAATGCTATTGTTGGGCTCGGCCTTTGCTTCACCTACTTCCCTCATCATCACGTTCGGGTCGAGGGGTTCTCCTACCGTGCCATCCTCAAGCGAATCGACTACATTGGTGGTATTCTGTCTATCATGGGTCTGACACTCTTGTGAGCCAGATATTTCTCCTCTTACTCGGAACATTCCTAACAAGCTGTAGCCTTGTTGCCCTTCAAGCTGGTGGCTATACACACCCGTGGAAGAGTGCGTATGTCATGTGCACACTCATCATCGGCCTCGCTCTTATCGTTGCCTGGGTTCTCTATGAATGGAAGGGAGCCCGCCACCCCATGGTCCCCGGAGAGCTCTTCAAAGGCCAACGTATTGTTGGGCTTGCCTACGTCATTGCATTCGCCGCTGGCATGAACTTTTTCTCTATCTTGAATTTCTTCCCAGTAACATTTACCTCCGTCTACGACCCAATTCCCGTCCAAATCGGTCTCAAGGGTCTTGGTCCCGCATTCACAACCACCATCGGCGCGATTGGATTCAACGCACTGCTCTCAACATATCCCGGACGCAGCCGCGAGATCCTCCTCGTTGCCCTACTCTTCATGACCGGCTTCGGTGGATCCCTCGCTGTCAGCACCCCTGACAACCCCAAGCTCACCGTTGCCCTTGGCTCCCTCGCTGCCTTCGGTGTCGGCGGCGTCCTCGTCCCCGCCGCCACCGTCGCCATGATCGTGACCCCGGACGCACTCATTACTACCGCGGCCGCGCTCTCCCTCTCCATCCGCACCGTCGGCGGCTCCATCGGCTACTCCATCTACTACAACATCTTTGCCACCAAACTCACGCAAAATCTACCCGCGTATGCTGCAGAGTATGCCATCAAAGCTGGGCTGCCTCTTACCTCTGCGGAGCTCTTCGTCGGCACGTTTTTGACGGCGCCCGAGGATCTGGGAAGTGTGCCGGGAGTCACGCCGGCGGTGATCGCGGGCGCGACGAAGGGGACCCAGTGGGCGTATAGTCAGAGTCTGAAGTATGTCTGGTTTACTAGTATTGCGTTTGGGAGTATGGCGATTGTTTGTTGTTTGGCGTTGCCGAGTACGAAGAAGTATCAGACTAATCGGGTGGCGGTGCAGATCTAGAGTTGTCGCTCGAAGTTTTGTGTGCTGCGATCTCTGGGGCATTGGTGTGTTGGAGGGATGTCGCGTTGTCACAGCATCGGAACATGTGGTTTCTGGTTACATGAGAGCACGTGATGCGGTAGCACCTTCTCCTTCCGTAGTCGTAATTACATTGAGAATTCTTTTTGGCCCCCTGCCCTTCGCTCTCTGTGAAGCCGACATGCGTATCCCCCAAGACTTCAAATCCTCTCTTCAGCCTTCCGACTCTTTCCCAGTCCTCTGTATTAGCCTCTCTACCCCGCCATCGTTGATTTGACGCCCTCGCCGAGTTCTGCGCCCTCCTTAACCTTTTCCGGCGAACCTTCGCCAGATTTCTTTTTGGCGATTGGCGAATGGCAAGGGCTCATGGCCCATTGGTCCGAACGCCTTCTCGTTCGACCTGCGTGATTCGTCTTGTCTTGCAAGACGGGTTGTGCAGTCAAGAACGCCTTCAGCCTGCCTCCTTGCCCCTTTCTGGCATTTCCTCCCAGGGAACACAGAAATCAGCGAGTGTATTCCACTCCATCATACTGCACGATTAGCAGCAAGAATTCTGATAATTTCTTCGCTATCGACAACGTTGTTACTTTGGTCTTCTGTTTAGAATGGGGATGCAAAGGTATCGATAATCGATGGCGCGCCATGCATGCAGCGACCTGCATGAGCCTAAACTACTATCTGCCTTCAAACCTGCCCCAACCTCCCCGAGCCGACGTACAGCCTTTTAAAGACAAACGGGCCCCCTTCAATGTCCGGGTCATCCCCGCGTTTCACACCCGTCAAAAAGGGCACCATGGACGACCGGCAGTTCCTGAATACCTCATCCGGGCTTGGCAGGCGCCTCATTCGGCTGCGTGATAAAGACTGTCCGGCTTCGAAGGAGTTTTTGTATATGGGACGAGAGGTCAACAGCTTTCATGCGACGTATCAGATTCTTCGACCACATATCCACAGTTCTTCGCATCTTATCAACCGTGATGGACAGGCTCTCGTGGAGAGAATCTACGATGGAATTGGAATCAACTGCAACAGCATTGAGCTCAAAGTTCGATCTTTCGAGCAACGTCTCCGAAACGGCCCTCGCAGATCTCAGAAGTCTGCTCTCAAAGCCTGGCTCGGTGGTCACAGTAACGAGCAGGACAAAGCGTACAGGAGGTTTTTCGAAAGCAATGCTTTCACTTTAGAGCGCTGTCAGATACGCTGTGCAGACCTCCTATTGAAAGTGGTATTAGCGGTACTTGTGTATGTGCATTACGCTGTTCTTTCTCGATCTCGCTCACTCGCTCCAGTTACGCACAAAATATCCACAATGTTGAAGCTATTGCGAACTTTCCTGATGAATCGCACCACCTAATCGAAGGACTCGAAATGGCATGGGGGAATTTGCGAGAAATAGAGCTGAGAGCATTGCAATCGGAAGCAACAGAAGCGAGACCAGTTCGCGTACAAGCAAGGGGATGGTGGGAAGGGCTTCCTTTCCAGCCACTGGGTACGGAGGCCACCATCCTCGAGAGATTGACATGGCTGTGGGTGAATCATGAGGCCAGACTAGCGGCTCGTCCCAATCCGGCTCAGGAAGATTTCATGGCACAAATTCGATATTGGAGGGATCATTACAACGCGGAGGCAGAGCTCTCGCGAGGCTTAGCCCAAGAAAGACATGAACTCCGGATCCAGACTCAGCAATTGGCCGCGGACAACGAGGTGTTGACAAGAGAAAACGCCGGCTTCCAGGGAATCATAGACGAACTGAATGAAGACATCCTCCAGCTCCGTCGCACGTTGGAAGAGGAAAGAAATGCGCGTCGAAATGAAGTTGGCGTTCTGAGGGCGCGGTTAGATAACGTTAACGCTCATCCCCAAGCGCGAGATCCGGTCCATCGGCGATCCGAGAGGGAGTATCAATCGCGCAGATCCTCCCATCCAGGACAGGAACATCCAAGAGCAGCTGCGGAAGGACGAAGTTCGTCCAGAGTCCACCGACCACCTCCCACAGCATTCGAAACACAAGGACACAATCGGCATCGTTCCTCTTCTTCGTCCTCGAACGGGACCCGGAGATCTAGCGGTTCTAGTAATTTCTGGAACGATGGAGCCAATGCAAGCGATAACTACAGCACTGCCGCTTCCAGTGCTCCTCCTCCCATTCCATCTGGCACGAAGCCATTTCGGACCAGAACGGAAGACGACTCGCGGCATCGCTATTCGCGCCAACGTCGTCGGCGACACGATTAGGGTTCCGATGCGAAGAACCTTTTCCTCCCAGAATAGCAGGATCTATTCTCTCTGATATTTTCCGTTTCGTTTTGCTGGATCGAATCGCACGAATGATGGCCGAGTTTCCATTACTACTGTTCCACGATCTGGGATCACGGCCGTCCAATGGACTCTCGATCACAAATGTTCTCCGCTCGAAGACGCGATTACGCTGCATGGGTATTGCGTGAGCGATTGGTCTCGTTATCAGGGAATGTTGTGCAACATATCGGTGTTGGCCGACTACCCCGCTTGCGTATCGCTTCACTTTCAGAAACTATCGAGGTCATGCTCGCGCGAAATATCCCCGGATGATTCGGTGCAGAGTAGTGCAGTATGGGGTGTACGAATCAAATATGAGTATAACATAGTGAAGCCAAAGTTAGTTATGTATGGGCATTGCGAGACATGATATACGCAGCCCCCGGAGAGTCGAGAGAACTCGAGCATCACGTTTCCGGTAGAGGGGTCAGACCGGTGGAAGTGGGGGCAGACTGTGCAATTGTCGTGTTTATTGGTCGGTAACCTTCAGCTGCCGCGCCAAGTCGCTTTATCTGCAGACTGCATGCAACACCCAGCCACGCATTCAAGGCAGCAATCATGACAGCCATTCAGCCCTTAACGGTCAGGATTGGCCGCTCATAGCGCTTCTCAGTCCACCGTGGCTGCCTGCTCCTCGTATCACTTCCTGGGATTCCTTGCGAAACCATCTGGGGCACAGCTGTATCGTCTGTGCTCATATAACCCCACCTCAACTCCACCCAGGCGTGCCAGGTTGAAAGAAAACATCCAACACATCGTCATGGCATCTCTCCGACCCAATTCAATTCCACCTCTACTGAGGGAGATAGCCGAACTCAAAAGCGATCAACTCGACCATGCCAAGGCGGCCTTCAAAGCTCGCTACCGTAACCATCCAGACCTTCTCGCCGCTGGAGGTGACATCCAGAAGCGCGTAGCGACACTTCTTGACTTGGTCAAGACCTTCGAGCCAAATCATGAGGACGATGAGGAACTCGCGCAATCCTCCCGCTTCCTAGAGCAAGCAAAGAACGACCGCTCGATCACCAAGCATCAACTAAAGAGGATCGAGGATAAGCTTGATGGTAGATTGGTGACGTATCTCCGGAGGCTTGAAGTTGCTTCGATGCATGCCGGTTTGTTGAAGGAAGTCTTGGACTCAGATTCCAGCCCCGGAATGGACGAGGAGTTTGAACTTGTCGAAAATGAGGAGCTGGATGCGGCGACGGAAACATTTCGAAAGAAAGCTTTCGCAAACTCTGACGTTGACGTCGAGGCAGTCGAAAGGTATCTTACGGACAATCTCGCAGACGATGCCAATCAACTTGCCCTCGAAGAAGCCCGCAATGCCATCGAGGAACATGCGAAATCCTGCATCAGCGAGGATGGCTTCTTGTGCAGCCGAGATGACTTTGTTGATGACTTCCTCGTGTGGTGCATCAACGATCTGATCCGTCATGGTTCCCTGACAGATGAAAGAAAAGAGGTGCTTCAAGGCTACTTGCAATCACCTATGGCCTTGCGGGAGCTCAAGACTAGTATGAATCTGGTAAACAACCCCGCATTTCTTCTGTCTTCTGTCGTTTGGCATTGACTTCCGATCAATTTCGTAAAGAAGAAGCCAAGGAATGATGAGAGCGCCAGGATATCTACAGGTCTGACCACTGAGCTATGCTAACTTTCATCTCAATCCCACAGATAGCAATTCCACAGTGGAATTGGCGAACCCCAGAAGAAGGCCTTACTGTGAAGGCATGCGAGAACCATGATGGACAATGTCATATCATTATTGAGGAGCACCTTGTGGACATGCTAGGGCTTCATACTCTTGCGCATTGTTGGGGCATCAAGCTCAGAGAAACAGTGGAAGAATGGTCCAAGTCGCGAGCCGAGTATAATAGCTTTTCTGAAGAGAAGGACACCGAGAAAGAAACTAAGAAGCGCCAATACTTCTTGCAACCGCAGAAATTCGCAAAGAAGGCATCTGACCCATACTTTCCGCCCCCGCCTCCGCCACCACCAGGGAGCTATATGCCACCACCGCCACCGCCACCACCACCACCACCGATGGACTGCCTGCCACCTATGCCCGCCTATGGCTGGTCGTCCTGGGGAACTAAATCGAAGAAGAAGTCATCAAAGCGTCGCCTTGCAGCGCCTCCTCCTCCCGCGTCAAGTATGAAAAAGGAACGAACCAAGTATTTCAACAAACACTTTTTCATGTCTCGGCTCCCCGAAATTGACAAATTCGACACCAAAAGCACCCAGGAGACCCAAGGCCTCCTGGTCAAGCATTTGGCAACCGAGCTGAGATTGTGCGAGGCGCTCAATGGTGATGCCGCCATAATCTCAGCCGATTTCACGTGCCTTAGTTCGTCTGTGCCGCATCAGATAATCATCGCTCTCTTGAAATTCATCCGAATGCCGGAGGACTGGATTGACTTCTTCAAGCGTATTCTGGAAGCGCCTATGAATCTGGGTCCCTTGGGACGAGGATCATCCGACCAAGCGATGAAGCGCACCTGCGGCGTCCACAATGGTGGCATGGCGACCTTCTTCAGTGAGCTTGTTCTCTTCGTTTTGGACTTTGTTGTCCAACAGCGAACCGGCGCTTATCTCTACCGCCTACACGACCAGTGTTACTTCGTTGGCAGCTCGGAACAATGCAAGACTGCCGAACGAGAGATACACGACTTCTCCCGTGTCATGGGCCTGGTGGTCGACCTCAAGCGAGGTGCGGAAATCGGTTTTCTCAACATCTCTCCGTTCGAAGGTAGCCCATATTCTATCGAGATCGACTCTACAAAAGTCGAAACCTACGCCTATCGCGTGAAGAAGCAGCTGGGAGATTGCACCACCGTCATCGATTGGATCCGCACCTGGAACGCGACAATCGGTACCTATGCGGCTGACAAGTTCGGGCCGCTCGCAAATGTTCTCGGCAAACCACATCTTGACTCCGTTAGGCGAGCCTATAACAGCATGCACGAGATCATTCTCGGGGATCAAGGATTAACGGACACGCTTTCCACCAAGATTCTCACAGCAATTGGTACAGTCCATGCCACGCACCTCGAACTCGACCCACTCATCTATCTTCCCACGGTTTTCGGTGGTCTCGGCGTGCAGAACCCCTACATTACCCTCTACCTAGCCCACTCGGTTTGCGAGGAGCCCTCCGCCAAATTACAAGAATACGTCGAGATCGAAGACGACTACTATGCGCGCGCGAAAGAAACGTTCGAGAGCCTTACTCCGGATTACCTCCGACGTGCACAGATCGGCGTATTTGGTCTGGACGACGACCTGGACCACAAAAAGCGCACGAAGGAGGTCCTCGGAGACTACGACCCGACTGTCTTCATGAGCAAAGACGGACTGACCGCCTATCGCGATCGCCTACATTACCCGAGGCTCCCCGTCATGGGAATCAAAGCAGCCCGCGGCGAGTCGCCGTACAAGCCCACGCCAGACATCCTCCCGGTATACGAGGAGCTTCTGAAAGAGCCGATCGACTATATGGTAAACACGGGGGCTGTTCAGCGGTTCCTCAGTACACGCGATGGATATTGCCGTGCGAAGCAAGACTTCACTGATGAAGAGAAATGGGTGTTGCAGCTTTATGGGGACGAGTGTGTGGAACGTTATGGTGGGTTTGAGCTTTGGGATCCGAAATACGTTCCACTAGAGGTGCTGAAAATGGCCAGAGGCGAGGACCCGGATGAGTACAGCGAGGTGGGTTGTGGAGATTTGGATTCTTGTTCGGATACCACGGAAGTCTGAGCTTGAGTGAGGGGCTAGTGGTTGGCTTTCTGGTATGTCCTGAGAGTCGCGTTTACGACGGACACGGCGAGACTTGAGAAATTATCCGCTTGTTTCTTCCATCATTATTGTTAAGGAAGTAACGTTCGATTTCGTGGTAACGGGCAATTTGCAAATTATTTGAGGGAGGCGGAATTATTGGTATACTAAATTTCCACGCCCCGTGAACTCCGATCCCCCGTCATGTATCTTCGGATATCATCACGTCGTGTATTTGGTACACTCCGTGGCACTCTTCCGCCCTTTTCAATTATGGAACTAGAATATAGTGGACCCCTCAAAATTGAAAGGGAGCAAAGCTGATCGAATTTGTGTAATTGTCTGTGAGTTGTTGACTTTCGGTGTTGTTTTTCATGGTGTCCAGTAGATTTCTATACACTTTAGATTAGTATACGAGGCATAGAAGCACCAATTTAGTTTTCAGGTAGTCGAATCCCTATGCACGGGGCACCTGTCCAGGTGGGCCTCGAGTGCAAAACCACCGGTCACGTGACATGTGTCACATCGCTCTTTCCCAGCTTGGCCCATCCCCATGTCAACTCTACAAGAAACGTATCCAATGACTTTAAAATGATTGACTTGGACTTGAAATTTTCTATATACCTGACACCTGTTTCGTGTGTCACTCCTATGTACGGGGTTAAGAATTGCACTCTTCCAAAATTGCACTCTCGACTTTACAACTCCACTAGCATCGGACCCCAACAACCCCTTAACACCGGATATGATGTCAAGCAAGATTTCTACAAAAGAGAAAATTTCCGTCCCCTCAAATCATTACTTAACCCACAATTTCCAAAATGGCATCTCCAGCATCTAAAGTTCTCGTCCTCATCACCGGCGGTCAGAAGTCAAGCCTCGCCCTTCACCATTGGTTCGTGCACTAACATCCCCTCAGCAAACTCCGGTGTCGGTTTCGAGCTCGCGCACCAACTCATGCAACGCCCCTCGTACCACATTCTCCTCGGTTGTCGCTCCCGTGAAAAAGGGCTGGCTGCAGTCTCAACCCTGCAATCACGCTCTCCCGCCGGAACCGGCGAATTCCTGCACCTGGATGTCACGGACGACGACACCATCTCCGCCGCCGAATCCTATATCGGCACCACCTTTGGAAAGCTCGACATCCTGGTCAACAACGCCGCGATCGCGACCACGGACCCTTCGCTCTCGTTCCGCGCCGCCCTGAACCTCGCTTTCGACACCAACGCAACAGGTCCTGCAGCCCTAAGCATCGCCCTCGCACCCCTTCTTGAAAAGTCCACACACACCCCTTCTCCGCGCATCATCAACGTCTCTTCCGGCGTGGGCTCGCTAGCCCGCCGTCTCGATCCCACAGGCCCGATGTATCGCGTCTCGGGGATTCCGTACCGCGCGAGCAAGACAGCGTTAAGTATGATCACGGCGTGTCATTTTGTCGAATTTGGCCCCGAAGTGAAAGTCTTTGCATATGATCCGGGGTTCACGGTGAGTAATCTGGGTCCTCATAATAATGTGGAGAGTGGGGCGAGGAGTGCGGAGGAGAGTGTGAGGCCGTTGGTGGAGGTGCTGGATGGGAAGAGGGATGGGGAGGCGGGGTTGTTGTTGCATAATACTGGGGTATGGCCTTGGTAGGTTTAAAGGGGGGTGAGTTTGGGGTTTCCATTTTGTATGGAATGGATCGGGTTAATGTCTATCCGTATTCCCTTGAAGATTGCGTGAGATTTCCGGGGAAAGGCAGATGCCTGCCCGATTGGACATGGTCGATCAAATCAGTTTGGATTTCTTTATTTCCGTTGGAGTGATAAGCCCGCCGCTGATTGAATGATTTATGTAAAATAAGCTTAACTATACTCAACCGATCAACGTTCACTCTAGACTAACCTACCCTACCAAACAACAGTCTCGCATGTTGTAAGCAGCCAGAGCTACGTCACATGACTATACATGTCCTATGACTAAGCTCGATCTACTACTATAAGAGCCTCTGATTTGTACACTACACACACACATGGGAGCTACACACAAAACACACGAGAACACTCAATTCACGCACTATATCTACTCTCTATCTCTAGTGACACCTAGTCCCCACCTGCTTACACATGTCCTCAACCGGGGAAGAGGAAACGAAAATTTGTTCCCATTTAGTGAATTCTCTAAGTGGCGATCGTAGCGCTGAACTGGGAGACGGAGAACTTGGCCGGTCCACCAGTGAAGGCCTCAGTACCGGTTTGGAAGACTGTCTCGTCTTTAGTTTTCGTTCGACCGAGAAAAGAAAGCATGGAATGAGTGAGTGAGTACTCACCAATGATATTCTGGTTGCTGGCCGGGAACCCTTGGTTCTGAACCAAGTAGTTGTAGAACAGCTTGGCGTCGGCACTGAAATTTTTGACATCATTTGAGCCCGAGCGGACGAAGCTGAAAACCCTCATGGAGCCGTTGTATCCTGTCCACAGATCCCAACTTTGGCCTGCAATGGTGACGGTAACGGTCTGAGAACCGATAGGGTATATGGTACCAATGCGGCCGACCCTGTTGCTGTCAGCACTGGGAAAGTCCACGTCAGAGGTGTATGTGTGTGCGCACCAGATCATGAGTTCATAATCACCGCTGCTGTTCACATGATTAGGGTCCTGTGCAGTGAAAATGTCATACGCCACGTTTGCGCGGACACCATTTGTGTTGTTGTAGTTCCAGTTGAACGTCGTCTGCATGCTCTTGACGTTGGAAATCTTTATGCCCTTGGGGACTATTTTTCCGGCGTAGATGTAGCTCTTGACGCTGTTCTCCCCGCCTCTCCATGTCCAGGTCGAACTATACTGGATTCCGGACGCAGAGCCGCCTTCGTAGTAGGTGCATTGCGAGCCGGAGGTTGCGGCATCTTTGCCCCAGAGGTTGTTCAGCACTTCGTAGCCGTTGGCGGAGTAGTAAGCATACTGCGAGCAGAGTGAGACCTGTTCTTGGACGGCAGTGGCGCCGCGGACAACGCGTGTCGGGGTCCCGGCAACTGTGTATTTGTGAGATGCTTGTATGGTATAGCGTGTAATGCATTGAACATACCATCCACAACTGGGCTCGCGGAAACGGTGGACAACAGGCTAAGGTATATGGCAGTAGAGACTCTCATGGTGAGGCAGCTGATATGATGATTAAGGACTTGGGTCTGTGAATTGGCACTGCTCAAGTCATCTTACCGTTATATACACTTCCCTTCTTCTCCATATCGTTCTCTCATGATGCTGTGCTTGCATCGAGCAAGGAAATTCCAGGCATACTCTAAGCGCGGAGTAATTATACCGTGATCCACTTGCTCGGATGCAACTCACTCTGGTTATATGAGTTTCTACTGGTCCTCACGCGGGGATCCATCATCCATCAACCAGGGAAGACCTGTTTCAATTTCCCAACATATCGTGCGGTGAGCATCCTAGGACTAGGAGCCCTAGATGCTTTGCTGTAAAACGATGTCATATCCGGTATCTTGGACACGGGTCTTGGGTACATTTTGTGTGGACGGGAAATTTAATCAAGATAAAAACTTCTAGAATAGCTCAATTTAAAGAGGCCAAATTATTTTATATATCTAGGTATTAACTCACGTGCTTCCATGCATCGAGAAATGCATTCACTACCAGTGAATATATGCCGAGTAGCCCATCTGCGTCCTACTGGCCTGCCCATATCGAGTCCTGATTGACCACACCTCAGAATTAGGTCCATCTACCCCGCAGTCGCTAACCTGGGAAGAAACTCCCGGGACGTCGCTGGAGGCCCAATCCTGTAGTTGAAACTTGTTCTAGAAGGCATCTCGAAGGAATTTCTTCATCACGCAAGGGCCCGTGGTTCATCTCCAATGGCACGGCATTTCGACGCACATGCTCGTGACCATTAGGAATAAACTGTCAGAAGAGACATTTTATACCCAATCGAAGAATATTGATGTTGCAGCCAAGACTATTCGGAATGTGGAGGGCGAGTTCCCTGTTGTTATTTAGCAATCTGAATCTTGATCCAAACCCCGGAACTATCGGCTTGTAACAAGTAATATATTAAACCAACCCCAGTACAAATCCCGTAGAAGCACCGAGGAGAACGGAATCCGGGGTCCGGCATCCATGCATGACATATCCCAATCGCGCTCTCCCACCTTAATCGGACCTTAACCCTTCATTACCCATACAACATACGAAATCCCTCATTCCTCATCTAATCAGATCAACCCATTCTTGCTCGCATCCACCCCATTTCCATTTCCATTCGCATGACCATTCGTATACCCACCGTTGGCATTTCCCTTTGCAGCCCAATTGCCGCTAATCCTCCTCCTGACCAATTCCTCGCGCCACCTCGTCTCCCCAAGAGTCTCCTCCTCCTCGAACCCAAACTCGAGCTTCTGCGGCCTCTTCCAGCATCCAAAGGTCTCCCCATCCTTGACGCCCGGACTCCATTTCTCCAGCTGTGGCCTCTTCTCAACCCATGACTTGTCTCCACTAAACCGTACATCCAGCGCACTGAACACGTCGTAGTAGTATTGAGGAGACTTCTCCCATTTACCTTGTCGCTTGTACGTGAATTTGAGAAGTTCAGTATGCTGTTGTGCGATGCGGAGTTTGTCCAGGCCGGGAGCAGACTGTCCTTCACCGAGACGGCAGAGAATGTCTTCGTGGAGCTCCATGGCGTCACGGTAACGCTTCTGCTCGGTGTATAATTCGGAGAGCAAGACGGTGAACTCCAACGTCGATCTGTCAAGGTAGCCACGAATATATGCGAGGTTGTATCGAATGTGGTAGCAGAGGTGCACCGCGTCGGAGAACTTGTTAAGGGCCGCGAGGGTCTGAATAAGACAGCGACCAAGCCAGAGAGTAAGTGGTGAGGACGCAAGCGTGTTGCGTGCTTTACGGGTCTGCCAAAGGGTTTGGAGAATTCTCTGGACAGAGCGTTAGCTTGATACATGGTAAGCAAAGTTAGTCTGAGACTTACCTCAAGATCCTCGTACTTCTTCTGCTCGCTCAAAGTAGCGACCAGATCAGCTAACAACTGCCGCAATTCACTCAACTCCATGTCAATCAGGTCCAAGCCCTTGAGTGCCTCCTGCAATATCACTCGGGAGAGATCGAGCATCTTAATATACAGCTGCTCGTCGCCGCACTTGGTAGTATCGACTCCGACGAGATACTTGGCCAAGCTGAATCCGGTGCGAATGTAGAACTCAGAGCGGAAACCACCATAGATGTGAATGAAGCGATCAATCAACAGGACAAGGTCGTACGCTTCGGAGAACTTCGCAGTCTTGGTGTATCTCAAGACAGCCTCGGTGGAGCGCCTGACAACCTCGTGTTCGCAGTGGGTCTTGCTGCTCTCTGCAAGATACAGTTGGAAGAAGTAGTGCATCACTGTCTCCTTGACGGTGCTCGAAAAGCCGATATACTTGCGGAAGTACTCCGTAAGCTCAGTCTCGATCTTCTTGAACTCGAGCTTGCGTTCCTTTCGCTTCTCCATATGGAAGTAGAGGCTGCATCCTGACTTGATGATGGAGCGGTAATCGGTCTGGGTCTTTGTCGCCTTAAAGTAGGACTCGTACATCAAGATCTCACTGCGGAGTTCAGCCGTGACACATGAGAACGAGCTTGAATCAGAAATCGCTTCTTGGAAGGAGGCGAGGAAGACGTAAGACTTGGCTTCGACTTTGGTGGACGACGATATGGAGACGCGAATCTCTTCTACAATCTTGGTGCGCATCTCCTGGATGAGCGTCTCCGCTTGCTCGAAGTAGCTGCACTCCTTGTAGATCGAAGCAATGCTCCTCGCCGACTCAATGAGCCTCTCGGAGCGACTTTCATGCTCGAAAATCTCGAGAACGCTGATTTTGAGCGTCTGGGTAGCCACCGTGATGGACTCCGTGGTGCTCTGTTTCTTGTACGTCTTGACGAGACTCTTCAGCGCTGAGATAGTCTCGGTGGAAGTCCGTTCGGTCTTTCTGTAGCTCTCAAACTGCTCCTTGTAGATTTCCACAGCTTTGTGGATTTCCTTGGTGCTCGAGGAATAGACCTTGGCCATACGGGTGTTGCAGACATGCATAGTCTTCTTGCTGAACTCCGTCTTCGTCTCCTTGCAATACTTGATGGCTTCCTTGTACAGTGAGATAGATGTCTCGTGGTGCTCCTCTCTGCGCTCGCAGATGTGTGCGTATGCCAGAGTGGCCTTGATGGTGATATCTTGGTGGCGGTGATAGTACTCTACGCATCGTTCATAGTACTCTCGGGAAATCTGCAGTAAAATACTGTATTCGACTATCTCCTTGTGCTCAAGGATGAACATGTACTTCGTGTAGAGCTTTTCGACGATCAGGATATCCAGGTTGTATTCTAGCCCGAAGCGGATAAAGGTCTGCCAGAGGCAGCCGTAAACCTCGTATGCAAGCTCCCACTTGCATTGGATCTCGTATATCTCGCAGAGAAGAAGAGCAGATTCGAAGCCATTGAAGTGCAAGCAGCCATGTGCGATGTGATTGCAAGAGTACACGTAACAGCAGGCAGTAATAGCTTCCTCGTACAATCTCATGCGGAAGCAGACTCGCGCAAACTCGATGAGGATCGTGATAGTCTCTGTGTGCGTCTTGCCAAAACAAATTGGCATCCAGACAAAGAGCTCTCGGTAGATCTCAATGACACGCTCGTACTTGTAGATTGTCTTGAAGAACCCAATGACGGCCCGAATCTTAGCGAGCAAGAAATGCTTGTTTTCGATGTAGCGAGTGCATATTAAGGCCCGGAAGATGTTGAAGTAGATGGCCTCGGCAATTTCGATGTGCAGCATCTCGAGATGGCACTCGGCAAGGTGGATCGCCAACTCAATGATCTCCTCTGTGAGGTGCTCGGTAATCTGAGTAATGTCGATGTGAACAGAAGTGCTCTCCATGGACACCCACACCTTGCTGATGACTCGGCTGTAGATCTCGCACGCTTCTATGTATCGTTTCTCCTCCATGTAGCTGGAGCATAGGGCTTGGCAGATCGATATTGTCGTGGAGGAAATCTCAGTCGACTCCAGAGACGACTCGAACATCTCCAAGAGCGTCTTCTCTTCCTGCGATACAATCGTAGTGCTCGTCATCGTGGTTGTCGTACTTGAAGAGGTGATGGTCTTGGAGTGCGTGATCGACTTCGTGATCGTTTCTGCTAGAGATCTGACGATGGTGATACACTCCGTTGACTTTTGCTGCTCGTGTGTCTCATAGTGCTCATAGAGTGATTGGTAGATGGAGCGGGACATGGTGAAGACTTCAATCTTGGAAAAGTACTTGGCAATCTTCTGGACGCGTTTAATCATCGTAGACCCAAAGCGGAATTCGTAGCTGTACGACTGGATCTCGGTCCATAAGCCACGAAGAATGACTTCCGACTCCTCTTTGCGGGAATACTTGTAGAGGAACTTGGAATACTTGAGGGCGAAGTCGGCTTTCAATTCGGTGATGCGAGTCGTAGTCTTCTCCATGGAGACGCATTTCCAGAACCGCACTAGAATCTCTTCCGCTCTGAAGAGCTCCTTTCGCTCCTCATAGATCTCGATGATGGTGAGCGTGGATTTGATCCGTCGTTCGTCGGTTATGATGAGAGCTTGTTCGAGGTATTGGTGATACTCCAGCGTGATCTCGAGCACTTCGTCGTAGAGCGACAGAGTCTTCAGGTACTTGATCAAAAGTACGAAGAGCTCATGAGTTTCGTGGTGAAGATGTCCACAGATCTTTAGTCGAAGTTGGTAAAGTTGGCGGTAGATGACGACCGCCTTTTCGACTTGGTGAATCTCGATGTACAGCGCTGCCAGCATGTTCAAGTAGTGTACCTCCTTCGAATCGCGATGTTCATGACGGTAAACCTCAATGATGTACTTTAGCACCTCTTCCTTGCGGGAGCAGAAATCGCTGTGCTCATTAATGCTAATGGTGATGGAATACTCCAGGAAAGCTTCAGCAAGCGATTGGATCACCGTGGTTGAGCAGACATGGCGACTGATCTTCCAGGCTTCGTAGGAGTACTCAGAAAGTACCTGAGCGCCTTTGAACTTTCTGCCAAGACGAAGCTCAAGAATCAGACTCTGCAGGACAGCCGCGGAATGTTCACCAAACAGCGTCTTTCGGATGTTGTACGCAAGCTTCTGAAACTTCTCGGCTTCGGTAGCAATGTACTGACGGGCAAGGCACGAACCTTCCAGCAATGCCAGGCGGATAGCGCTCGAGAAGCAGAGCTTGAAGTGGGGTGTCAAGCTTAGCTTGTTGGCTTTGGCGTCATACATCTTGGAGGAGTGGAAGTGGAGCACCCAATACCGGGCAGCATACTCGAGAAGATGGTACGCAGAAAACTTTGTGTCCATCTCTTGCACACCACACAGCTCAGCCTGCGGTTCGATGTCGCTGTGGAGGTGGAGCTTGACATAGGCCATTGAGCGGATAGCCAATTCTTGATGCGCCTCTTCGATGTCAATCACCAACTTGGAGGTTTTGCTTCCGGCGCTTATCGTGGACATGAGGCGTTCCCGGATGCTAGGATGCCTGAGGTAGACCAGTCCGTCCCGAACCACTACCAGAGAGCCGCACAGATTTCGCACGGTCCTTTCGACATCCGCAGAGAATGGTCGATAGGCACATCCGTCGAGGTCCACCTCCAGGAGGGCCTTGATTTCCTTCACCGACAAAGGCCGTTCTGCAGCAAGAATCCAAGACAAGAGGTGCTTCGTGTTGGGCTGCTTAACATCCAGGCCGGCGATCAGGAGATCTAAGGATTCGTCGACCGACTTGGGAGCCTTTGTGCAAGACTTCAGGATAGCAGATGCGGACTGCTCATGTTTGACCTTCTGCAGCTGCAGCTCAGCCCAGAGGAAAGACCCATTCGCAGCATCACTATACTTTTGAACCATGGCTTGTTTCTCGCTTTCTTTCAGAGTGCGAAGTTCCGAGCGGTGCTGGATAAAATCTTCTACGTAGTTTTGAATGTCCGCAGCTGCTTCCTGGTAGGTTCCGAGGTTGAGATGTTCGGAACAGTGCTTCTCCGCGGATTCGCTGACAGGTCTTGTCAGAACAATTGCCTTGACATTTGATTTCGCTTTCGTGATTCGGTTGAGGGTTTCCAAAGCGGGTGGGTTGCCGATACGAACTCCAGAAAGCTGATCCAGGCCGTCAATCAGGATCAACAATTTGCTTTCCCCAAGGCAGGCCTCTAGTGCGGACCAGAGTTTGCTTTCAACTTCAGCAACCGAGCACCCTTTCTGTGCGTGTTCCATAGCCTCTGTGATGCGGGTAAGAAGCCCCGCGTGGCCAATTTTGCGGTCGAGGAGCTGGAGGAGTAGGCTTTTGATGAGAGTCAATGGACTGGTCGTGTATTTGACATTGGTGTCTGAATTGAAGTTAGCATGTCCTTTCAGATTCAGAGAGCTGCTCAATTACCGACTGAATATGTGATGACGTCGTAGCGTTCCTCTTCAATGGATTCTTGCAATTTCTCGAATATCCATCGGGCAAGCACGGTTTTACCAGTGCACGCGGTACCAGTGACAAGGAAGACCTTGTTATTCCTGCTTTTTGTGAAGCGTCTGAGATGAGGCGCAAACCACTCGCAAGTGAACTCCGCACGCTTGAACTCGGAGTACAGCTGGTTTCCCATGATGGTCTTGACAATGCTATCCTGGGGAGACAGAAATTCGCGGATCTCCTGGACGTTAAACTGCGAGCAATGTCGCTCGGAAGTCCACATTGACATGGATACAGACTCCAAGTGGCTGTAGAATGTGGCGGTGCCCTGGGCAATGAAAGAATCGAAATCCGCATAGTCAATCGCGGCGTTCGCTACATCAAAGTCAGGCGAGCGAACTAGGCGGGTGGGTTGCAAGCTGGAGGAGCCACTTACAATAGCATCGACGAGTGCAATACTCATTCACATTGAATGTGAGGTGAGCCCACTCTTGGAAGGCATGCGCAAGTTCCCTCCTAACCTCAGAAGCAGACCTGATGGTATGGTTCTGGCGGAGAAACACCGATAGGGCGAACCCCATCTTGTGAAAGACGCTGAAAACTTTTAGGAGAACTTTGATGCGAACAGAGCCCAACTAGTATCATTAGTCACAAGTCTCTTGTTGGATTGATGGGACTTACTCTAATCAGCGAGAGGCAGCTATCACATATGAGACGAATGGCATCTTCGCTATTGAGCATGAAGTCGTTCAAGACTCCATGTGAGAGCAAGACAACACCACCAATATCGTCAGCCCACTTCAAAACCTTGTCCCAATTGGAGCCGTCGGGAGGCATATAGCGAAATCTTTCGTTCTTGAGTGCCTTCAAGAAGTCATGCACGGAGCCACGGCCTTCGAACGCAACGCTGATAGTGCGACCGAATCGTTGGCGCAAGCTGGTGGACGACGACTTCGTCATTGACTCCCGCAGAATGCTCATCTTTGGTCGTTGGAGAGAGCCCATCGGCTCCATAGTGGGGGATGACGGCCCGTTCGTCATTGTGAGGCTGGAGGGCTGGTAGCTGCCGTTCGTGTTCGGAGTGGGAGAAATGGGTACGGGTGCCATGATGTAGGATCCACTACGGCGGTGTCTGGTATCGAAGTTAGGTACCAAAAATGACAGCGAATGCTCCAAGAAGCCTTACTTACAGTGTATGGGGTGAAGTAGGCCAAGCTTGGGTAGAAGATAAAGGAAAGCAACAAGAGAGAGACTGAAGGAACGAACCGCTAAAGAGAGTTCCCAATGTCATGAACAAGGCATGGGGACGATCCGTTAAGTATTGACAATTGAACCCTTAAGAAGTTAGTCGACTCCCAGACCCTGGCTTGCTGAGCGGGGTGTGAGCATTGATGAATACGTGGCCCCGAGCGAGGCTGGCCATAGGACTTGCGCAAAAGCAGCGGGATGGATCGATGGACGAAGCACATGGTTGCAGGGATTGGCGGGAAGGATCAGCTATCGCCAATTGGAGGCGCATCTGGCCAGTATAGGATAGATGGAGAGAGATTGAGGGTCCGTAGCTGGACCAGCCGATATCGTCCAGCTTCTGCTTAGTTTTATGAGCCAGCCACAGAATAAAAAGCAGAAAGAGATTGAATTGCTTCTCGCCTTGCAGGAGCTGAATGCACGTCGCAAACGCCGTGCGTCTTTCTCCGTCTGCGGGATCCTAGAGCTGAATGATAGGTAGTAGGTGCGACAAGGCCATTCGGCCACGACCCAAGAGTGTGCTTTTGGCATGGGCCTCCCAAACGGAGCTCCCGTTGCTCCAGTTGGGCGGGAACTGTTCGAAGCGAGCACATAGACAGAAGTAGGTATGTAATACCGTCGATCTCTGCGAGAATGATTCATTGAAAAGAACTCAATACCGAGGAATAGATGTCAATAGCCTCACGAGTCGCACATACCGAGAGGACCCTGCAAACCAGTACGTTTTCCTCTCACTGATTCGTCACCCAGCGAAGACCCATCACCAGACACCCCACAAACCATGCGAGGCCCAGGAGGTCAGGCTCACAGGAAAAATGACATCCAGAGCGGAAGCGGAAAGGCCCGCCATCAACCCGTCGAGGGCTGGCGAAAAGGAAGCCAAGCGAGCCAATCTCGTTGGGGGTAGCGAGCGGGACGACGCATGGTGCCGCACAGTTGTTTTTGTGGGAACTGGAACGTCTCTGGGGCAGTTGTGGCTAGCTGTTAGCTCTGGGAAAGGAAATGTGGGACTGCGAGCGTTGATGAATCGGGATGAGGTTCAGCTGGATTTACGACGCTAATGTCATTGGGGGCTTGGCCAGATCAGCCTCACCAAGCGGCACACAAAAGGGAACCTCGGACGGCAAGAGCAGCTTGGTTCTCCGCAGCTTTAAGTTATTATTATTAGAGGATTCGGGGAACACTACCTCCCGCATACCTATTGCTGAAAATAATCAAAAGAGGCACATGCGCTGTGAGTTCGACAAACAGACTAAGACATAAAAGATCTTCGATTCTCCCTCTTGTTAGTTGTGTCCTAGTGAGTCTAATGGTATCGACATTGTAACGAACAGAAAGCTTGGACCCATCTGCCAGTATCGCGATATAATTCAGCGCCATCTACGAATTTCGAATACTTTTTGCATTCCATCCAATAATCTGCTCATACCAATCATTGAATACCTCCTTGTTCACCACAATCTCTACTTGCTGTGCAGGGTCGTTCTCGTCCGGTAGTACAAATTTCCCGTCCAAGAAAACCGGTCCTCCGGATTCTTCATCAAAATGCTTATACACTAGTATGTTTTCAACACACCAAGTAGAGGTCTGACATTCTTCAAGTTGAAGGCATTAGCGGAGGTGATCCCCCCCTCCGCCCGCCTTCATCTATAGAGGCACACCATGCAAAAACAACACACGCACGCATTCTTGCTTTATCCCCGCTATTCCTTCACACACCATGATTCACTCCCTGGTAAATGCTATCTCTATCGGGAAAAGCTCCTTTCTATGTAGGACAGCCGAAGATTCCTAACTCCCTCCGTCTCCGCCCTCCTCTGCCCAAACTCAGCGCCGACCCTGACAGAGCCCGACAGATTGTGGCTGAGCGAAAATACCCGATCTCAGTATCATGTCTATACCCACTTATAGCAGAGGCAAGGTGAACAGGAATCCTTATCAAGGAGCCAGAATTTCCCCAGACCCAATAGCTCCTCAATCCACAACACTCAGCTAGGGTTCACCAACCGATTTGGCGGAATTCTATAAGAACCCTGACACCTCTCGTTCACTTCAAGCCGGTGTCAGATCTACATCACACAAATAAGCCATCCCAACATTGGGAAGAAGCACATTACATTTCCCATTGCCGTTTAAGTCTGTCCATCTATCTCTCTACTCATTACCACCACCTAACCTACCCCACCCATCCCCTACCCAGAACTACGAGCTCTCCTCCCCCAACCTCGCCAAATCCCCCTTCACAAACTGCGTCGCCGACAACAACGCCGTACTCCCATACACAATCCTCCTCTTCTGGCCCGTGCCCGCGGCGCCTCCTGCCCCCGTCCTCTTCGCCCATTCCTGCAAATTCCCATACTCATCCATACTCCCTCCACCAACGGTAAACACAATCGCCTCACTAAACCCCTGTCTCCTCTGGCCGAAACTCGCTTCAATACCGCGACCCACGGTGCTCTGCTGGTTGCGCGCCTGGCTCGCGGGCGGAAGTGTACCTCTCGCGTTCGCAGACCGGGGGTCGAAGTAGAGGTAATTCTCGGTCTTGGATATCGCCGACGATGAAGCATTCTGCGGGTCCATGAGAGATTCTGTGATCTTGGTGAGGGTGAGGTCCTTGTTTGCAGGGAGGAAGTTCTTGATTCCGGAGACGAGCCCCTCAAGATTAGCGCCGAGACCGGCGTCTTTGAAGCGGTCGGTGACGCGGGATGAGAGACTACTGAAGCCGCGAAAGAGTTCATTGGTGGGTTGTGCGGATTGGGTGGGGGCGGAAGAGAGCATCGTCATGCGAGTAAGTTGGCGGACGGTCTTGATGTATTTGATGGATGTCGTGTCGGCCCCAGCGGCTTCTAGCGCTTGTGTGAAGCTTTCGAGGTCCGTGCGGGATATGTCTTGTTCGGTGCTCAGGTACCTGCGAGGCATTAGTCTATCAGGAAGGTCACGAGGTAGACGACGTAACGAACCATTGGAGGAAAAGTCTTAGTTTATCAAGAGGCTCAGTTCCCTTGTTGCCGTCTTTGATGAGATCCATTATCTGAGCTTTCGTTTGCTTTGTAATGTTTTCCTCCAGCTGGAAGTACTCGTCGAGCTGACGGTCTGACATCGGATTAGAAAATAGCCCACCCAGATTTAGTAAACAGACATACCTTTGATACCCTTTAATAGGGCTCCGAGAATGTTCATATGCATGTCGAGAGTCGACTTTCGTTCTCTTAGCTCTGGCAGCAATGTGATGGCTGCCTTCAGATGCGCCGCAGATTGGCTGGTGTCATTCTGCAGATCTTCTAACGAGGTAGCGCCGGTCTTTTTCGTTACTTCGCTGGCATCCTCTTTGTATTTTGTGAGTTCGGTGTCGATGTCTTCGGCGACCTGAGGGAAGGGCATGGAGGCATTCCGCAACCAGAAAAAGTCAGAGCTTGTGAGATCATAAGATTGCTTCTTCTGTCCCTTTTCAGGGTTGCTCTCGTCGACCACCACAGACATGGTGATTCTGTTCAGATGCATTGAAAGCACGTCGTAGATCAAGCTTTGGTACTGTAACAGATTAGTAAGATGAATAAATCGGGAGTTTGGCCAGGAGGCCTACGATCCACGAGTGACTTAGCATGGGAAGCAGGTCAACATTTCGGTCCACTAATAGATTTGTCAGGGACATTTTCCATTTCGACACCATGGTTCTTACCAAGAATGAGTACTGGCCGCGATGCCACAGCGGCTGCTGACTTCTGATCACTGCCTGAAAAGAGGTTCGTCTTCGAGTTCAATACGTGGTCACGGAGCTTCCGGTCCAGCTTCGCGCATATGAGCTCGGAGGCACCCCCCTTTGGACACCGAATGATCGGTATTGTGCCCATGGTGACCACCACCGAGAAGAGCCCTGACACGATGCGGTCCACCGTCAAATCCAGCTCCTCGTCCGACGTCTTTGCGCTGTTGAGTGTGCCGTATGCCCCATCCATCCCAAGCGAGAACAGGTCCGGCTCCGAGACGATGAAATTTAGGTATTGGTCATATATCTGAGCTAAATGCTCTGAGGTGCCGGATACCACTGTCTGCGCCGCGAAATCTTCCTTCACAGGGTTAGTTCAGTCCAACACTTACAGCTGCGAGAGCGTACCAGAAGGGGCCGGGGAATCGAGGAGAGAAAGTTGATGTATGCGGGGGAGTATAGGCTTCGAGAGAGGTCAGATGTGACCATCTGGAGGTTTGTAGGAGTGGGTTCCACGAGGTAGATGACTGGTACCTGACCTCGTTAGTTTGGAATATGGCCTTGGAGGAATTGGCTCACGTACATCGGGGATCGGGTGTCGTGTGGTATTGATGTTGAGGTGTATTGTGACCTAGCCCGGGTATGTCAGACCAGCCCTCCAAAAGTTCGAACAGGGCGCATTACCCCCCATGCTCTCAGGTCGTTCACTCTCAGGACGCTGGATATGACGTCTCGCCCCATGTCGTCAAACACCAGGACCTAACTAGGTCAGCCTCCAGCACATGTTCTTGTCGTGCGCCCATCATACTTTCCATATCGGCTGGCCATCCTCGGACAGTATGGGCGAGTTTGCGGGGAGCAGGCCGTTCACGTTGGAGTCGTGGTGGCCATCAGCGGGCTCTGCGGGGGCGTTGAGATTAAGGATGCGCTCTATGCAAGCTGCGGAAGGCACAGGTCAGTAAGAGCTTTTAGAAACGGCAAAATAAGTGTAGACATGGAGCTCCATATACCTATTTGGCGATCTCGAAGTGTGGCCATGGTTGCTCGTCGTGGGCGCCCGCCGGAGTGCACGTCACCGCATGTGCAGACGCAGGAGCGGACTGTGGATAGAGGCGGCGAAAGAAGATTGCAAAGTCTTTCTGTGCGGTGAGTCGCGCGGGTGCTGCTTGTGGCCACCTTTACCTGCAATCGTCGTCGACTTTTGGCGGAGCCTTCACTGCCCTGCGGCCGATTGCGGCTTAGCCTCGCGCGCGTGCCAAGCCCCAGCCGACCTTTTCAAGTCTGCCCGCGCCCGCCGTCTCCTTCCCTCCTCCAACACACTCTCTTCTCACGACAACCCACCCCTTCTCCCCCTTCATTCCCCCATGACACTTCTCGGTGACCTCAAGCCCACTAATAAGGGCGTCTGCTTCTGATCTTAGATCAATTTTCACGCTCCTCGCAGCGGGAACGTGGCGTTCGGTGCAGGTGGCGGGCGCTGTTGCTATTGCGTGGATTCACAGCCGGGCGAGGCAACAGAGTGACTCTCGGCCTGCTTCAAACTGCTAACCCAGTTCCATCGACGACGCATCTGGCCCTGCGTCCAGACGGCCGACCAGGCTATCGCACAGGCTTAAGCAGCCTCTTGCAGACGACAGACGATCGCGCGCGTGTTAGGAGTCAGCGCGGCGGCCGTTGTGTGCGTGTGTGAAGGTTCGCAGACGAGCAAGTGACGCATCAGCAGTGTCTTTCCACTCTATTAAGCGCAAGGCTTCGTGCCGCCTCTGTTAAAACCAAAGAAAGCAAGGCGAGAGATTCGCGGGCAGGATTTCGCATCACGCCGGCTTGCCAGGAAACTGGGGGACAGTTGGTGGACACGAGATCGCTCTGCGCGCGCTGGGCCAGCATCGCACCTCCTGCTGCGGCACCATCGAGGCCAGGTCCCCAGCAAACTTCGTCGGACGACAAAGGGAAAGGCAAGCAAACAGGGCCTCGGGCGCGTTCTGCAGCACCACGGACTCGTCGCTCACTCGACCCGGCACTACGCCTGCATCTGGAAGTATTACGGGCCATTTCCTTTCACTCACCCTCCCGCAACCGGTTACTTTTACGCTCTTTGTGACTGCAGTCCGCCGGTTCGCGCCTAGTGTACCGCATAATCCCGGACTGGACACGACCGTGGCACAGACTGTGCATCAGCCAATAAGCCAATAGCATATTACTGCGCCACACTTTTTCATCCCTTTCAGTGCGCTACCATGGCCCAGAATCACGTGCCCTCTGATCACCTCACCATGTCGACTCAGAGCATCTACAACGACCCAAGCTTTGAGAATCTGTATCCCACCATCGACCAGTTCGGTGCGCACACATGGAATTCCAGCCAGATCGGCAACCCCGGGGCAGGCTTTGTGCAACAAGGCCACCCCTCGTCATCTGCGCCGGTTTGGCCTCCAAACTCCTTTCCTCAACAAACGTACAATGCCATCGGCCACGGATACTCGAATCCTTCGCCCTATCAATATGGACAGTTCGGCAACCACACTCCGCCCGTCGCCAGCTATGCACATTCACCCGTCCTCGATCCGGCGTTGGTTGACCCCTTGGGCATGCGACGCGGCCCGTCCCCCTATCAACTGCCGTCTCGCCATGGCACGCCGCAGGGACAGTCGGGCACCGTTGCGCCGCAGGCTCTTCAGCAGAATGCAACTGCCATGGCCAGCGTGAATGCTCTCAAGAGCGTCTCATCGTTCCAGGTAAGCGCCCAACGAATGCTCCCTCCTTTCCAAGTTCAGTTGCTGATAACCTCGCAGCCCAAAAACACGACGGAGATGTTCTCTCAGCGTGCATCTTCAACGCCAATGGTCATGCAGCAGCAACACATGCAGCAGCAACAGATGGCAAACAATCCGCGCATTGAGAGGCCAAAAGGGGCTCCTTCTGGGGGATTCATTCTTGTTCCTTCTTCTACCATGGCCAAAGCCACTAATTCTGTTCCGTTGAATAAATACGTGACAATTGGCTCACAGCAAGTGACGATCCCTCTTAATCGATGTAAGCATGCGTTGCCGTCATGTTCAAACGTTTTCTCTTCATCGTCTAACCCCCTTGTAGCCGCTCTGCCGCAGTACAACGCCCGCTGCTCCGTGCATGATCTGAAGAAACTCGGCGACAAAAAGGTCCTGGCCAAAATCTCCAAAAAGTCGGCCTCAAGTAAAACGTACCGCCTGAATACGATATTGGGCAGCAAGACTGGTGCGGGTGGCCCATCGACTCTCAAACGCGAGACATCGGACTCCGACACAGTCTCCGATTCGGATGACTCCAGTAGCGATTATTCAAGCGACGATGAGGAAGAAGAGATCTCGCCTTTGCCAGCCGCACGCCCTGAAGGTCCCGCTGAGGCCGTTCGGTACGACGTCATCAAAGCTACCTGGCACCCACGCAGGTCGGCAGTCGGTACGCAAAAGGTAAAGGACAGCCTGTCAGAATTCTGGAAAGTTCTCTCTCCCATCCAAAAGCGATGGCGGATGGACAGCAACGCAGTTAAAGAGGCCGAAGATCAGAAGAACACTGGTGAATTACCCGTTCTCAAAAGCCGTGTCGCAAGCCAGCGAGACTTGCTCGAAGCCGCACTGAAGACTGCTTTGGAGCTTGGTCACCCCGATATCATCTACAATCTCGGCAAGATCAAGCCCTTCTCATACCTCTGCTATATGTTCATGGCCAACAGACACAAGGTGAAGGACTACAATGGGCCTCTTTCCAGTCTCCTCTACGAAATCCTCCACCGCTGCAAAGACACCTTGACGACAGAGTTCTTGGAAGAGACGAAGCTGGTCAGAGCCCTCAAGATCATGAAGAAGGACGGAGCCAACGATAAGAACAAGAGACTCATCGACGAAATCATTGATGGTGCAGCGGCCAATTCCGAAAAGTTAAAGGGCAATTCGCCCCCCAAGGACGAATCTATCGAGTCCAAAGATGGGAAGCGACCAGTGACCGAACCTTCCGTTGCGAAAAAACCCAATCCATCCGCACCTACTACAGGCCCTGTGAAGAAGACAACACTTGTGGCCCCAGGGTCTAAAGCGACGCCTGCTTCTGCAGCCCCGCTTCAGAAACGCCCTGGAGCTGGGTCGGCTGTCGGAACTGTCAAGGCTCACAAAAATCAAGTCGTCAACAAACCTTCGACATTCTTCTCCACGCTCAACGCTGTCACCAAGAAACCCACAACTGCCTCTACGACAACTGCCACAGCCAAGGCAGCCTCTCAACCAAAGGCTAGCGCTGCGGCTACCAAAAAGCCCGTGACCGTTGCGCCGGCGAAGCCGGGATTCTCGTTTGCAGCGACGATGGCCAGTCTTCTGACGTCGAAGGAGGAACCCGAGGCGCCTCCAAAGCCAGAAAAACAACTTCCACCAGAGACTGAAGAAGAAAAGAAAAGGCGACTTCGGAAAGAGTCTCGCCGACACCTGCGAGTTCAATTTCGCCCGGATGCCAGTTTGGTCGACATTCGTCTATTTAATCATGATCCAGAGGAGGAACTTGGCCACGACGAGAATTTTGTCCGTGACGCGGGTGACATTGGTGGCGAGGGACGGATGTTTAAACAGCACAAGGAAAAGGACATGGACTACGATGACGATGACGACGAGCCCGAGCAAAGCTATCGTGATTGGATTGATCCTACATACGTAGACTTTAGCCGTGTTGACTTGGATGAGCGAAAGCGAAATTATGAGCCTTTCGGCGGTGGCATGATGAAGGTGATTTCTCCGGAAACAGAAGCCAACAAGCTTCGCGAAAACTCCACTTTAATGGTGTTCTATTCGCATCCATCTGATATTCCGGCATCTCCACGCGAACCCCTTGAGTCTACTACGGAGGAGTCGACCAATGTGACCGAGTTTGGACAGCCACCTGATTGGGTCTTGCAACGGTCACCGAACCACCTTGTGGTTCCCCCGACACAAACAGCCGACTTCAGCTCTTTGGAGGCGATATTTCGACAACACGCCTTGCCACAGACTGCTGCTCCGGTTGCGCCGGCTCCGGCTGCCTATGCACCTCCTCAACCAGCAGCTGCCCCGGATCTTTCGGCAATCTTGGGTGCATTGAGTGCAGCGGCTCAACAACAAGCCCCCGCCCAGGCTCCAGCTCTACAACCACCAGTCGCGGCCCAGCCTCCGGCGTTTGATCTTGCGGCTCTTCTCGCGAACGTGGCTGCGGCAAACCCAGGTGTCAACTTTCCACCACCCCCAACAGCACCATGGCCGTTTGCTCAGCCCTTCCAGCAACCTCAGCCCCAAGCGCAACCGCAACAGCAGCAGAATACCGCGGGTTTCTTGCAAACGCAACCGTCCCAGCGCAATCAGCAAGCCAGTGGCGGCACAAAACGTTGGCGTAGTGAAGAGGACAACCATGAGTCTGGACGTGGTGGATTCAAGAAAGCGAAAGGCCACAAGAATCGGTTCAATAACGAACGCCAGGGAGATGCACCCCACAACGTCCCTCACAAGGTCATCCCATGCCGCTTCTTCCAAAAAGGTCAGTGTGCAAAAGGCGATGAATGTACATTCATCCATGATCTAAACTTCCAGTGAGGACTTGTGAAGAACGGTCTCCCCTCCACGCCTCCTCGATGGGCACTGTACACCGCTCCTCTATGGGAAATGTAAACATGTACGCAAACGCCGTACCGCCCCAAATTCCCAGCCATTCTCCTTCAAATATCAAAGAGTGACTTTGGTTGTCCATCGGCCTCGGCCAGACTTTACACTGGCGGCCTTGTATAATAGCGTTTTCCTTTTCTTTCCTCTCTTTTGTATTCCTGTACATGCATATCCGGCGTTTATATCCACCACAGTTATGGGTATTATCCTGTACGGGTGGCATCCCCTTATCGCCCTGAGAGGCTGAGACAGCGGGCAGCATTGGGTCGGCGCTTGGGTGGCATACTATCTGTCATGTCCGTCCCTGGAACTGGGATCGGGATTGCTGTCTCTGTGAAGACATGTGTTCTTTAGGGGCGAAGAGCGAGGTTCAAAATATTTAGTAGTGAAGTAGAGTAGTATGATGAATACCCAAATACCTGCAGTCATTCACATTTGTTGGACCTGATGACTGTGCTTGTGACTTGGTCTCATGCGAGTGGGAACGTAGAAGGAGTACCGCGGGTCTTGATTGTGGTGTGGTGACTAACATAGCATGATACATGATACCCACGGCTAGATGCTCTAGTTACTAAGCATCGTGAACGGAGCGAGGTGGGAAACGGTGTGTGTCGTGATGCATGTTTCTTGACGGGCAGCGCTGGCTTGGTAGTGGTCCCGCGCGTAAGTCCCGTATTAGGATATCACCTTTTTTGAAGGCAGTGCTCCCCCTTCGGACAGACTTTACCCATAATCACTAAATTACGCGAGGTATAGGTTTAGATAAGGCAATAGTGTAAAGGAGGCTACGTACGTACTTAGAATAGCGTATAGAGATGTTACGTAAATTATAATAAGCGCACTTCTAAGGTGAACTATAAGTTTCAGTCTAACAACATTATATTGTACCTGTCTTCTCTCTTTAAGGATAAAAATATCCTATAGAAATCCACGCGCTTAGACTATAGAGAGCATGTGAAATTCGTTCCGATGCCCGGGCGTTGTGAGAAGTCAAAAAAGCAGCAACACAGAAAGCCCAGTGGGCACAGCTGAAACCTTTCTGTTTTTAATCTGTTTTTAACCTGTTTTTAACCTGTTTTTAACCTGTTTTTAACCTGTTTTTAACCTGTTTTTAACCTGTTTTTAACCTGTTTTTAACCTGTTTTTAACCTGTTTTTAACCTGTTTTTAACCTGTTTTTAACCTGTTTTTAACCTGTTTTTAACCTGTTTTTAACCTGTTTTTAACCATTATTCCTTTTTATCAGACGGTGTTGACACCCGGAATCGAACTCAGGGCCTCTGGTCCAGTGGTTGTTTAGAAGCGTGGGTAGCGGGTAATCGAGCTGAGCGCCAACCACGAACCACTGGGCCAAAGGACTTGGTGTTCAAACTCCATTGAGAGGATTGGAGTTTTGGAAGGTTTACGTAGGTGGGGTGTTTGATTTGGCGGTAAACGGTTGTGCGTGGCGAATTCCACCACGGAAACACGTGGCTTGGGTGCCGGCCTGCCTACAGCACAACGAAAGTAGCATTCGCAGGAGGATTGAATATTGATGCAAGTTCAAGGAATCTACACAGCTTGGGGATTCCAGCATAAACTTTCAGGCCGAGGATGCTGTAACATGGACACTGTGCACATTGATATGGGCTCCAGACGCATGGTTTTATTGTCCTTCCCTCGTTTCCCTACCCCTCCCTCTTCGTTCGGCATGCGTTCTGTGTTCCTTCTCTAGAGTCTGTGCTACCGAAGCTCTCTTGCTCAGCTCTATTTTAGCTTGGAGTTTACTCTACGTAGACTCTGCCCCCGACCACATTCACCCCTACATCACGAACACTACGCCCCCGCTTAGTCCGGCACAATATGTTAACAAGTCTACCACTCCATCGTCACGGGGCGCCTCGAGCGGCGGTGCCTGCTCCCTACTCCGTACCTCGGCGCCGGCATGCGTGGCCCTGGGCGTCCTGTGGCTAAGGACTATGGTCCAAAGTATTTGAACCACGATGGCAGCGAAGGACACCAGGGCCAGATTATCCAACCATTCGTCACGCGTGTTACGGGTGGCGGCGAGTTTACATACGCAGGGGAGTATCACGTTCTCGGGATGGCAAGGTGGCCGGCATCATGGGAGGTCATACGGCGCCGGAGGTTTTGGAGGGGTCGGGTGTGAGAGAAGATATGGTCTGCGGTGATGGTTACCTAGGTAGTGTATGTTCAAGTGAGAGGAAAGGGGACTATACTTTGCTCATGGATGGCGCGGAAGGGTTGAGGTTCTGTGTTCCCTACACTGCGAGTGGAGAGGACTGCGAGGGTAGGGAAAGGGAGCGGACGGAACTATACGAGCGTTTCGGATACTTTTGGCAAACGGCACCACCAGAATGCGGAGAAAGGTTTGACTGACCAAGCTGATGTATATTTCAAGGCGGACGGGGGATGTGTGGGACAAAGAACCTTCTGAGAAATTTGCTGAAAACGAAATACAGAAGTAGAATTACACATGTGAGACACCGCAGAATTTGTGAGAGCTTCAAAGGAACACGGCCCACGTGTTTGTGCAACGTCGACATAAATTGCCCCGGAAGTATCGCGGAGTGCTGGAATCTTGTTCGTGAGCCAATCTGCGCCCGAGATCCAGGTTGAGCACCAGCCACCAACACGGCACAGCCACAGAATTTGTTCCAACCGCATTTTCCGTCTGCATTTTCCGAACGGTCGAATTCTCTTGCCGTTCATTTGTCCGGGGACCGCGGCGATTCAACCTGCAGAATTCAGCAGCTGAGCGGGGTCACGTGGCAGTCAAGGCGCTTTCTGCAGGCCGCCGATCCCTGCTCGAACGTGTCGCGTTGTTGAGCTGGCGGCCCATTCAGAAGGCCTTGGCTCCGTCTTTTGCGCGCCTCTGCATCCTGCTCTCGCAGCTATTGCCGTCCAATTGTGATTCTTATACGACCGACAGCCGCTGGTCGCTTCTTCTGTGGGTTGTGCAGCTGGGCCCAGATCCTTGACAAGGTTTTAAGTCCCCTCGTGCCGAGCCGGCGAGCGCGGCAAGTTCCACCTCTGACCGTCATATTTTCTGGACATGCACGCCAGGCATCTGGGACCACCGACACCCCATCACTTCACCACCACGCCCATCACATCCCCCATCACGGCTGCCGGTATACAGCCCCTCGCACCCGCGCTCCCCGCCGCTGCTCCGCCGCCGCCCTCTCCTCGCCGAGCCTTCTCCGCTGCCGAGTCACGGTTGCCATCCCCGTCCCCGGCCAGCCAGTCCCCCCAGGCCGCACCGCAGCATCCTCCCGGTCCAACCACGACCCGACCACATCCCACATCCACCATGGCGGCCCCCAGAAAGAGAGTGAATCTCGCCCGACGAAGGCGGCTGGATGATGAGGGCGATGATGTCTCGGTGGCAACGGGCGTTGCAGACGACTCCCAGAGCGACATTTCGGTCCCCAGCGACGTCGACGAGACGGCGGATGCCGACAACAGCGACCTCAGCGAGCCGGATAGCACCCCCTCACTGACGGCTGGCAAGAAGGTGCGGAAGGTCAGCGGATCACGAGATCTCAAGGCCCGCCCCGACGTCGCTAACCGGCGGGAGCCTTCTCCGCCCATTGCCCGTTCCGACGCCAAGTTTACGTCGACGCGCGATACCGAGATGATGCTCAACGGGCTGAAGATTGCTGGCAAGGCCGCCGATGAGGACATGGTCGACTTTGACACTGGCAGTCCGGCCGTCCAAGCTCCCGCCACAGGCCCGGCATCAGGCAGACAGGAGACTTTTGCAGAACGCAAGCGGCGAGAGCACGAGGAGTACAAGAAGAAGCGCGACTCGGACCCGGCCTTCATCCCCAATCGAGGGGCTTTCTTCATGCACGACCAGCGGTCTGCACATGGCCAGAATGGGTTCCGACCCTTTGTGCGGGGCGGAGGCCGCGGGAGAGGGAGAGGAGGGGCCATCGGGGGCCCATATTCGCCCGCGAAGTAAGTCGAGAGCCCAGGAATCATCCCCCCCAAACGCAACCGCGTATGCTGACGTCTTCTTGTAGCATGATGGCGCCTCCCCCGGAAGCTACCGACGCTCCTTGGCAGCATGATCTCCACGAAACCGTCATCAATCCCGCACCGCAACCTCAACCCCAGCCACAAGTGCCCCCGTCACAGGCCGCTGCCCCGACGAGTGCGCCGACACAGCCCATGTCAAATGCACCTCAGCAGCCCGCCCGAGTGCCTGCTCAACCAGCACCGAAACAGCCTCAGACACGCAACTTCTCGACCACAGTGCATACCCACAATGCATTGGTCCGGGTGTTCCTCCCGGGCATGAAGGCTCCCATTCTCTTCAACAACGTCCCCATCAAGCAACACACACGCCTTCCAAACCACCGACCGCCCCTTCGCCGTGACAAGCCGGTCCGCATCTCCCTTCCACCCGCAATGCCCCGATACATCTTCCCCACGGTAGAGAGGTCATTCATCTTTATCCCGCGAGCACTACGGCCGAACCAGCAAGGGTTTGGTAGAGGCCGTGGCAGAGGCTTCGGATCATTCGGTGGCGGGTTCTCGAGCCGGCGAACGAGTGCCTACGGTGGGAGTGTATATTCACCCAGCGTGGCCATGAGCAGGCGGTCATCCCTGGCCAGGGAGATGGGTAGAGATGGGCTTGTATCACCTGCCGGTTCCGTCATGTCCCGCCCGGGTGGGTTCGTTGACAACTCGAGGCCCGTGGTCCGCCTACCGCCTGGAGGGCCCAAGATGCCGACAGGTCCTGCTAGCTACCCACAGCAGAACGGTGGACCCTCAGGTAACGGTGGTCCCCAGCAACCTTACCCGCTCCCGCAGAAGCCTGCATTCCGCGAGAACTGGCCTTCCCAGCTCCCAATGCACCAACCTCGGCCGCAGAAGACAGTGTCTGTTGCTGGTATCGAATCGCCTGCATCCATGACCTTCAACCCGCCGCCGCAGCAGGAACAGCAGCCCTTCCACCAGCAGGTCCCTACGCACATCACCGCGAATACCTCTCAGCCCGATCAGCAACAGTTCTATCCCCATGCTCGCCAGCTCTCCTATCCAAGCCAGACATCCACCGGAACACCTCTCTCTAATATCCCCGAACGCGCCATCCACGCCCCTGCCTTCCAACCGTTCCAGCAACCTGGCTTTCAACCCCAGAGCTTCGCGGTTCAACCAGGGTACTACTATCCTCCGCAGACGAGTGCCCAGCCACAGTTCATGCCCCCTGGAGGCATGGTCCCCATGTTCGTTCCAAACCCGCAGCAGCCTGGCTTTGTCATGCCAATGACAGCGCCTGCTGCACCACCTGCGCCGACTTCCAGTGGACAGGGCAACATGGTGGCATACGAGTCCAACGGCATGACATACTATGTGGACCCCACGCAGCTCTATGCTCCCCCACCGCCTCCGATGGAAGGCTATCCGCAACCGAGCTACGCTGTTCCAGGCATGGGTGGCATGATGACACCGAGTCCGGAAGGGGCTTACTATTACCCGCAACAAATGCAGCCCGCGGCTTTTTATCAGCAACCCCAGTGATGACACCACCCACAGTCAGCCGGGGGTTCCTACCCATAATCTCGAGCGCAAGATCTGTTGTTTTGGTTTCTTTTTGTTTTCTATTTGGTTGTTAGACGCTGGATAGCGTTGTTGGGATTGTCTTCTCCTTGTTCCCACTATTACCATTACATTTTACTACTACCCCCACTTTGCTTTCTGTGTTTTGTGTTTTGCAACAACCCTGATACCTTACCTGGGCGTTTGGGGGCGGGAGGACAGGCCGGGCGCATGGGAAATGGGAAGAGCGTGCGAGTGAGCGAGGCGCACCTTTTTCTTCGGTGCCATTGTCATCATCATCTCTTTCACCCTGAAGCCGTCTGTTGTCGTTGTTGTCGGTCTACACGGCGAGGCGAGTCGAGCGATAAAACATTTAATGGATCGTATCTGTATTTCTTTTCGAGGAGGGCTGGGCTGGTTGATTCGGACGGTCGGTCGGCTTTCGATTCCCCTCCCTCTTACTTTCAACTACTCCTACTCCTTCCCACCCCTACCCTACCTTACCATACACCCGAATGCCCACTCGGTTGGCGTTCCTTGACTGGACTGACGTGGGGAGAAAGCCCTTGCGTATGTGTCACCCTGAAGAAGTGAGGAGATTAGCTATATATCTATCTATTGACTGGCATCATACGTCTAATTTCCCACCCCTAATGTCTCTCCCTGATCTGTGTCCTGAGTGAGTAATTGTTGTACATCTTGTATACGGGAAGGAGAAACCTGCAAATCGACCACTCTGCCGCCCGCTTCTTTCCAAGTGGCGGTGATCATATCCCGTTTCTGAACGTTAAGGGATGTTGGCATAATGAAACTTACCGCTTCTCCTTCAGTCGTTCAGGTAAACACTCGTTCAAGTAAAGGAGTATTTTGGTAGGCTTCCCCCATCCACTCTACAAGTCTTCTTCTCTCCCATAGTCTTGTCAACTCTGCTTCCCTGCCTCATTGCCTCCCTCACATCTGCATCCACACCATCTCTCCACTGCAGAACGGATCCACCACCGCATTACACAGAGTCAACAACAGGCGGCCGGGCCCTTGAGATCCTCCATTTTCTCTCCCCAGCACGGCCAAGGATCAGAAGCCGCTGCTACCGAGTCCAGTCAGGAGGCTCCCACATTTCCTAATGCAACTCAACTGCATCTTAGGATATTCATGAGAGGTTAGGTTTAAGCAACAGAGCTCTAGATACTTAAGTTAATTCTCTTTCTTTATGATCCTATGAGGTTCATGATTTCCGCACTCCGTCCTTCCAGTTTCGCGCGCCTTCCTATTTTGGATCGCGCCTTCCCGATATCCTGTGAACCATATAAGCTCCTTTGCGACTGGGCCATAGTTTAGGAGGCTGGATAAATAAGTCGTACGACTGCTCCTACAATACATTCAAATCATCAATTCACTTCCCGCTATCCCACTGGTTTACAGATCCAGTTTCAAAAACCTACACGCCAGCTGCAACACCGCTCGAAGGACAATATTTGCCTGCGCCGCAACCTCAAAAACCGACCCGTTGAAGTTCCCAAAATTATAGTAGTCGACCAGCAACCATTTCGGCGGTCTCCCCCACATCGCCGTGCAATATTCGACATTTCTTCCAAGGCTGCCGTTCCCCGAGACGGCATTGACTTTGTCGAGTAACGAGTAGGCTGGAATGAGGATAGACATACCACTGAGGGTCATGGCAATGTCGAGACCGCGACCCAACATGTACATTCTATTCCGCGAGACGTCTTCAGCCTGGTTTGGCGGATGTTGCTCCGTACAAGGAAAATGGGGATCTGTGGGCGAGAACGGTGTTTGCCATTGGTATACGAACTGATCAAGGAGCCAAGGCACGGCTGTTTGATTCGCCAGATAGTCCAGGTATAGAACCACGCGTTTGTTCTCGATTATCATCTCTGCTAGAGTGGGCCATTCTTCGAGTGTCAGATCTGCTCGCGATGGAGTGAAGAGGTATGGGAGCATCCCCGAGCCGGTGATCGGCTGGATATAGTTCGTTGGGTTTACCCTCGCGTCGTTTCCCATCATTATCGCGATTACTTCGTAGGGGTGCGATTCGAGCCATGAGACTACGGTGCGTAGATAGTCTTCCAGGGGACCCACTTTGAGTACGTCGCAGGATGTATGTCAAGCATGATTGTGTCGGTTGGCATGTGTGTTTCGAATTCAACCGCATGGCGTCAGTGCATTTTGTACCTGAGAAGCAGAAATTCATGTGCCGTCACATATTAGCGCATAGGCAGGCTTCGAAAGAGAACCAGAAGAAGTCTCATCTCCATGTTTTGGCATTCTCGAAGTCCTAGCCTTGGCCCATGCTCTGTTGTATGGCCGGACATGACACGGTTCACGTACGGCCTCGAATGCCATCATCCAACTGCTTAATGAGTTGAAAGACTTGGTTACTCGCGGCATTGTGCGGGACAACAAACGGGCTATTATGTGCGACCACCATCGAAATATTGCTCAGCTTTTTGTTTCAAAATTCAACGTAGTTGTTGCAGAGCTGAGTATTGGTAGCTCGGGAGGACCCGATGAGGTGCTAGTTCCACTTTTGCTAGCGATCGGAGCTCCTGTAATGGCTATCAGCGATTTTGAATGGGAAGTTGAGCCCGATGATGTGGTTGTGTTGGAATGGTCTAAAGAGTTCGAAATCGTCATCGTTCCAGATAACGAACTCGCGCTGTGGGATCCACTTGAGATGATGGAGCCAGATACTCCAGAAATGTCTTGTGGCGCGGCATGGCGTATGAATAGGAATGGTAGAAGTAGAGAAAAGAATTTGGGAGGCATTGTAAGGAGATGACCGAGGGAAGAGATGAGCGACGCCATGGTCCCTCGCAGCCACGCTCTGAAGCCTGGGCATAAATAAACAAATGGAACAAACAAGCTTTCTTGCAGCTTGGGAGGAAAAGAATTTTGTATATCTTCTCGCAGAGGCATGGTTTGGTAAATGTCTCCGCACAGGTGCTATCACGGCATGGTTGCAGCCCAAGTTCTAGACTTACATAGCGACCTCCGAGCCATCCGATGCCACGCGGACTGGTCAAGTGTATCGGACGCGCATTGTTGAGGCAATACAATGAGAGGCATGTACATCCAGAATATATCCCCGAATGAGGTTTCTGGGACTCAACTCCATTGCGGCCATTCAGAGAATCTTCGATTCGGTGGTGTGCTCACATGTAGATGGGGAGCATGGAAGAAGGAGAAGCAGAAGGTTCAGCCCATCGATTGCCGCGTAGGATTATATGGGCATATGACGACTGCGACGCATTACTGGTGTATTTCAATGATGTCAAGGAGCGGACGTGACGGAGTTGGGGAATCGAGACGCAATCTTGGGTTGCGTCTAGAAGCACGCTAGGCCGGTCTGGGGTTCTAGGCTGACCCGTTCCATTTCGGCATCGCATCCTTCATTTCATATGGCTACACTGCCTTTTCCATCTAAGACGCCTTGTTAATATGGCATGATAATAGCGTTTGCGTCCCTCCTATTCGGTTAATCTCCCGATGTAGTCGTTTACCGGCCTGAGAAACTCCGCATCTCATGATTTGTATTCAAACTCAAATCTGAGAACGCTGGCGGTTCTGAATCGGTGTTGACAGCGATCTCTTTCTTCGAGCCTGAGATTATCTCCGACAATATCATGCCGTCAATAGAATAATAGAAGGGGACTCGACTAGAGAGTTGCTGCGTCAATTATCACATCGGCACCACGGGCACGAGGACTGGAATGCAAGGCGCCACCTTCAATCGTTACACCAGCTTTCGTGTTCTAATAAACTAATTTGATGCAAGGTGGATATTTAGAAGGATCAGTGCATCAATTCTCTATACTGTATTCAGCCGGTTAGGTTTACATTTGGAATCTGGGCAGATATAAAGGACGATGTATGTCCAATGCCAGTCTACATCTTCACTCCTCGAGTCTACTTGCCTGCTACGTACATCATGCGAGCTTCTTCAGTTTCTGCCATTCTCCTTGGGGCCATTGGGTTCGCTGCTGCAGACCGGTTCCTCATCAACGTCAGTCGTTCTCTACCTTCACCTGCCATCATTACTAAAGTTCGATAGTACGACGATGGAAAATATCAAGCATGCTTTGTCGATGGGCACGACTGGTGGTTCTGTGGGAAGTTTCACGAGGGAGAGTGGAGATCGTGAGCATTTGTCCATTCTCCGTGATACCTTGACCTCTGCTAACTGAAGGCAGGCAAAACTATCTCACGCAAATTGTGAAGGTTCTATCCAAGATCCATGGCAGCTAAATGCTAATATATTCAGGGCTGTGGATATTATTATCAAATCAGTGAAGCAGGTGTAGTTACCACAACTTCCAACAACGGATGGTAGAGTTGCCTATTTCTCGAAGAATTTAACGTACTGATTCTGTTAGTGGTTACAAGGCTCATTGTTCGCTGGCGTGGAATGCGGATACGGGCAAGGTTGAATGCGATCTCGTAAGTCATTTTGCTGCAAGCAGTGCACAGGGGTTGACTTTCGATTCTAGAAAACCGACCACCCGAACTGCTAAGTCCCGCGTTGGCTTATTTATCCAACCGCATGAGTCACAAAGAGGAGGGCCATAAACTTGGAGGAACGCCTAGTCTTGTACTTTCATTAACATTATTTATGCTCGCAAACATTACTATCAATCGTTTCCCCTCTCTGTCGTCCATAACCACTCTTGGATTCATAAAGCCTGTCGTCCCCCATTCATCTCCATTGTTGCGATCCGTCTTGTCTGCTGCACTTCTAGACGAAGATGCGCTTCACATCGACCTTGACGCAAGTCGGATTCTGAGGTTTCCCCACGCCCAAGGCCCACGCCAATGTCACATACGAATATCCTGTGAAGTACGTCGTGCAAGAATACCAGTTGTAATAGGCCTTGTAAAGCCCAACCGTTGCCGGGTCCGTCGTATCATCGACATAATCTTGAATATTCAGCAGATTGTGTTCATCGAAAGCGACATATTGTGGCTGCCCAATTCCAAACAACGGTAGCACTACGTTTGACGACGGATTGACGGAGAATCCCATGGACTCGCTATAGTTGAAGCTACTTCCGTGGAGGACCCATACCAGGACACCGCTTACGCCGAGGGTGGCATTGGGTACGAATTGAGAGTCGGAGCTGTTGAAGGTAAAGACGCTGGGGCTGATAGGATTTGGTTTAGATATGGAGGGCGCGTCGGCAAGACAGAGACTCTCAATGGCGGCGCCCGAGTGGCAAGCGGCAAGGTAAGAACCATTGACCGTGCTGTTGGAATAAGAGACAAGCTGCAGGCGGAAGGGCGCGGATTCGTTGTATATCTGAGCGCTTGTGGTGGCTGTAAGAGCGAAAGCGACAGTGGGAAGTGTGAACTTCATTTTGGGTGTTGTACAAGGGTGGTCTGTTCTGTCTGGTAACGAGTGTCCTTTGTCGATCCGGCTGTCAAGTATGCAGGGAGAAAGAAGTGTTTATTGTGGGAATGAGCCGCATTGCGGGTGCATTGTGGTTATTTATCTTTCTTTCTCCGCCTAGCCTCGTCGATTATCTGGGTGGAGTTACTGATCTTCATAGCCGAATCAGGTGCACGATCACGAGCGATATGAAGATCGTTCCATAAATGACGTTGCAGTGTGACCTTACCCGACCCTAGCAAGAGGGATATTGCGATTTCTCGTATTCGAAACCAGAGCGTGATCGAGAATGGTTCGTGGGTTACCCCATTCAGATAGGTCTCTCTGATTCGGGAGCTTAATAGATCGGCAAGCTGCATTAGCGGAAGGCGAGCTTCTTATGTGCCGGGCAACCGAAGCTTCTCTAAACGGTACGCTACAACGGTTTCCCCATGGGTATGATGCGGAGCGCGACCTAGATTTGGGAAATCGATAAACCCAGGAGATCGTGCGGGGCACTCGCAACGCTGTGGATGCCGGTCGATGCAATATGCAGATAATTGAGTGAAGTGTTTGGTAACTGATTACAGACTATTGACTCTCCAACTTGGGTCCGATTTTCTTACAGGTTGCGACGTCTTCTGATGCGAACAATTTTCTTGACTATCTAATCTCTTAGCGACTCTCGAAATGTGCTCAAGAACGACCAAGGGCTGCACGAGGCGTTACTCGCTCCTCTCACCTAAGCACTAGCGCCGACGCACTTCGCCTCCAGCGGTATCTCCCATCACAGAACTTCCAACACCTACACCCTCAAACTGGGCTTCTTTCGCATGAGTCTCCGAGGTCACAGTACCGGGAGTGCCTAGATATTGGACCGCCAACCAAGCGGCCCAACTAATCCAGCAACATACCACATCCCATCCAACGCTTCTCACCGCGGGATGCTCTCTAATGGCGGAGATAAGCCCAGCCACACCACCATAGCCATGAGCTTTCACTGTTTCCCTCAGAAACAAAACACCACCCCCAACTAATGTCGCGATCCACGAGTATCGATCCATTCTATCGGAGAATGCAACTCCGCCATCGGTAAAGTGGCGCGCCGGAAGCACCGCACGAGCGACCGGGAGAAGCATCAATGCGATGTGTGGAAGCAAAAGTGGAAGCATGAAATCCTCAGAATGCCAGACATCTTCCAATCCAAGATTATGAGCGGACCAAAGGGTCACCAGAAGGGAGAGGGCATTGACGAGCCAAGGAGCCAGCCATCCATTTTTCCCGTTCGATCTCGTTGGATTTGCTATTGGCGGTGGGCTCACAAGTACCGCTAGAAGAAACAGGTTTGTAGCGAAGCTGATTGCGACGATCTGACCCAGCAGCATAAAAGCCCAGGTGTGTTTGATACCTCGACGAGTGCCTGCATCCATTAGCGAACGGAACGATGCCTAGTGGTGGAGTAGGAGGAATGGGTACCTCTTTGGTCCAAAACCAAACCCAAACCGCTCGCAAACAGAAATATCTGGTGCGTCCACCAATATCTCGCATGCCCGACTATTGCAATCTCCCAGGCCTCCTTGAACAGCGAGGTGTCTCTCAACCATAGGCCCCAATGCATCTTATCCTCGGAAAGCTCGTAAAATGAGCGCCACGTCTTCCAATAGGCATACGACCATTGGAAGTACTGGATCATATGAAACCATGTTATTCCTAGGCTCCCGATTGCGAGGAAAATGAAGAGCAGGATATGCTTCCTTGGCGGCGTTGGTGCTGTTGGTGACTTGGCAAGGACATTGTAGCTTTTTGTAAGTTTGCCAATGATGAAGACGGTCAATGAGAAGCAAAGGCCCATGTATGTCAGAAAGATAAGGATGGGACGGAGATTGGAGTCCCATCCCTCAGGAATAGGTTTTTTTACCATGAAGGACGAGGGGATTCTTTCGTACCCTGGAGGGGGCTGTGTTGGCGGAGGCATGTGAGAGGATTTCACGAATCTGGGGTTGACAAAGCTTACAGTGGTGCAGTGAAGGATTTATCGGCTCTCTTCCCATCTATATCGTGACCAAGCGAAACGTGTACACTGCGGGCCAAAGGGCGAATAGATGAACTTTTGATGAATCAAGGAAAAGTGACTCGGCTGTCGAGAAATAGTCTGTGCGCCGCATGTGATCTCATCACGTGAACTGGCTAGCCACTACGGGCTAGCCCTCCCCACACGCCAAGGTTGAGGCTTCGCCTGTCGATCTTGAATGTTCCAGCATTCATTAGATCTCTGTTTTTAAGCCGTCGGATTCCAACTGTCATCCCTCGGACCTCTCTCCTCTCCTCCATCGTGAACTCACCCCATTTATCCAGCAACGCGGGAGGTGGTATAGAAGGACACAAACTTATTTTCCGGTGATGTCATGCTCACGGGCCACGTCTAGCTTTTCGCCGTGGACCTTCAAACTTTAGCATCAAAGGTTTTCACTTTATTTCCAGGCCCAGCCTCATACCTATAGGCTACACTGCCACATCTCAGTATCGAAATGGCCGATACTCCCACTAGGACCGTGGAAGAAATCGAGGCCGACCGCATCTTGGCTCGGCACCTGGACCCCAGCTATTCTGGGGACTTTGACGGTACCAATCCCGAGGATATCGAGAACGGGAATTCTTCATCATCTGCAGAGCAACAAACAGCAGAGTCCTCCCTGCGTTTACTTGGTGGCGACATTCACAGGGACCTTTACCGAATCAACGCGAGGTCTAAGCGAGCCAAGTTGCATCAGCGCGCAGCAACCTTTTCCCATCCATCGGACTTCACCGAACCCGATCACGATGATATTCCCATAGCCGATCAGCTTTTGCCTGGAGGATTTCGAAGACAGTTTCTGGAAAGGCAGAGCAAACGAGTGAGCTACATCGCATCGCCCGTGACAAAAAGCTTCATTTCGTTCCTAGATCTATACGGACAGTTCGCCGGAGAGGATCTCGCTGAATCAGACGATGAAGCAATCGAGGAGGAAGAGGAAGAGGGAGGCGATCCAGGTGAAACAAGACCTCTCCTGGGCAGACGCAAGAGTTCCAGGTTCAGGGCACAGGGCGATGCTTCGAACGTAAAGTCCTTTTTCACCCTGCTCAAGGCTTTTATTGGAACCGGGATCATGTTTCTTCCCAAAGCATTCAAGAACGGTGGTATGCTCTTCTCGTCAATTACTCTCATCATGGTATCCCTCGTTACCGGTCTTTGTTTCCATCTGCTCCTCCAGTGCCGGAAGCAATATGGAGGAGGTTACGGAGACCTAGGAGAAGCGATCGGCGGCTCAAGGATGAGGTCACTGATTCTAACATCCATTACCATCTCCCAGATCGGATTCGTCTGCGCGGGCATTATTTTCGTTGCGGAGAACTTCTACTCGTTCTTCGACGCGGTTACTTCCAAAACGACCACGCCTCTTTCCACCAACGCGCTCATTGGCATCCAGCTCATCCTCTTGGTTCCATTATCATATATCCGCAATATCTCGAAGCTCGGACCCGCCGCTCTACTTGCTGACGTCTTCATCGCCATCGGTCTTGTCTACATTTACTGGTATGACATCTCCAGCATCATCCAGATGAATGGTTTCAACCCCACTATTGAGTTGTTCAACGCGCGCGACTTTACCCTCACCATCGGTGCCGCAATCTTCACCTTCGAAGGGATCGGTCTCATTCTTCCAATTCAGTCCAGCATGAAGCATCCCGAAAATTTCAACAAACTCCTGTATATCGTCATGGCCATCATCACCGTCGTCTTCACCTCGGTCGGGTTTCTCTGCTACGGCACCTTTGGCGACCGGGTCAGCGTGGAGGTCATCACAAACTTTCCGCAGACCAGCAGACTCGTGAATGCAGTCCAGTTTCTGTATGCCCTCGCCGTCCTTGTGGGAACCCCTATCCAACTTTTCCCAGCCTTGCGTATTATGGAGGGAAAGCTGTTTGGCTATCGCTCGGGCAAGCGCGACACTCTTACCAAATGGAAGAAGAACGCTTTCCGGACCGCACTCGTAATTCTCTGCGGCCTGATCTCCGCTGTAGGCGCAAGCGACCTGGACAAGTTTGTGGCATTGATTGGGAGCTTCGCGTGCGTCCCGCTAGTCTACATATACCCGGCATTTCTGCATTGGAAGGGCGTGGCCGACACACGGGCAGAGAAGATCGGGGACACGGTCTTGATCGTCGTGGGGATCGGAGCTTGCATCTACACCACTTCGATCACGGTTGCAAGGTGGGCCGAAACATGAGCGAGATGGCCTTGGAGGAAAGACTGAGATGAGACTGTTTCGAGTTGTTGGTTCTTCGTATTGTTCTCGGCTTTGCATATTGGTCGGCGGATAGGTATCAAATCTTTGTTTTAAGAGATGTCTCTGGTGTTGTGCTGCATTTACATGGCAACTTGTCTTTCGTAGGAATAAATTGATTTTTTGTGCACCCGTCTAACACCTTCCACTTTTTTTTCACGATCGTCTACTGCTTCCGTTTGATATGGAAATTTCGTGGTCTAATGCGCGATGTGCAACCATAGTACAAGAGTTTATGTTCTCTTTGACCTTTGCAGTGTTTGCATGTTTAGGTACGTGATTGCAACGCGCTGTCGCAGGAAAACTATTACGGACGCCAGCCATCTACCAGCGGCCGGACCGTTTGTGGCGCGATCGGCTTGCTCCACGAACGCTTGTTGTTCTTGTTGTCTCTGCGGATCTGTGGGTGTCAGCAAACGGGCGTCGTATCGAATGTACATTTATCGCCTTTCTCTCTTTCTCCGACGAACGGAAAACAAACTCTCGTTTCTTCTCGATATACCTACCCAGTATCGACCGAGTATCGGAGAGACTCAACGCCACTTCTTCCATCTACGGAACTAGAAAAGCAACGGATCTACAACATGCTACCACGTCTCCCAAGCCGCTCAACCTTCATGGCACATAACCTGCGACCTTATAATCCGACTCCAAAAGAGCCGATACAGTGGACCTGCCCCATCTGTCTTGAAGACCTCGCGAGCCCGCAGGCATATGAACCGTCAGTCACCTCCGAATTTGATTTGGACTCCGACCTGAACAACATGGACCGAAATTCTTCAACCGAAACTTTGGTCTCCGCTTCCAATATTGGCTTCCCCTCTACTGAACTTACGGCCCATATGACTGGCCTCGCAATTGTCGAGCCCAGACCCACGCCTGCGATCCCCAGTCCGCCGTCTTCGCCTTCGCGAACGCGGCAGATGCGCTACGCACTCTCGGTGTTCAACCTACCACCAACATCGCGCTCAGCAGCACCGAGTTCACCACCAGCAGTCATCTCCAGCTCATCTGACACCACCTATCATTCCAATCCCATTGCCACTGACACCTGCACCTATTGCCACTGCCACTGCCACTGCCACTGCCACTGCCACTGCCACTGCCACTGCCACTGCACCTGTCACTCCTGCTCCCCCTCCCCTCCCGCCCCCGAAGCCGGGACCCAAATCCACCCCTGCGGCCACGTCTTCGGCGCCACGTGTCTGCTAACTTGGCTCGAGACGGAAAACACGTGTCCGGTGTGTCGACGAGAGTTGTTCGTCAAAGACGTGAGATGTTATTGTTGTGGGGATAGGATTGAGGAGGAGTATGGGGAGATAGATTTCAGGCATGCGTATGTGGGGAGTGGGAGGGCGGGGTGAGTAGATGGGGGAGGATGGAACGGTGGTGGAAAGGGGGTTAGGCAAGAGAGAGGGAGGTGATTGATGGAGATGATGAGGGGTGGTTGAGATGGATGGCTTTAATGGGTGGAGAGTTTGCGGTCGGGGCCATCGGTCGGAGGAATGAATTTAGAATGGGATGCATGTATTTTCACCGTCGTTTTCCTGTTTTGTAGAGTTTGCGCATTTTGGGTATCTGGTTTAGGCAGGAGTCTAATGCGATCTGTGTCCAATCAAATAGATTCTATTGTAGGTTTCCAAGTCGTCGGCCAAGCTACTTTCCAGCTAGTGCACTTACAATAGTCAGGCTCAATAAACGGGAGATGCAACATGTCTATTTCCATTACGGAAAAGAAGTCGAGGAATCAAAAGATAGCGACTCCTGCTGTAAAGCGTGGCCAAATTTGTGAATCCCGCCGACGACGATGTCATACTGCCCCCTCCCTTATCACCTCCCCACACCCCCTCTCCGCATCTTCCTCTTCCTGCGCCACTCTTCCATCCCCTCCTTCCCGCCATTATACACATACCCCAACAATGGCGGTCCCCAAATCGTAACTGCGACCACCTGTCCAAAACTCCAATTCCTGCGATTCATCATATTCAACGACGTCGCAATAGCCAGCAGCGACAACTGCATGCCGATTCCCGCCAGAAAACACAAAGTCACAATCCAGTACAGGATTGACACGCCCCGGGTAGAGTGCGGGTAGTCTGGTGTCTTGTGCATGTGTGTTCGCGCGGAGTCGCCATTACCAGCATGTGTTCCTTGTGGATCTGAATCTGTACCCATAAGTTTCCCGCCCTCCGAATTTATCGCCATATCCAACGTCTCCTCTTTCTTCTTATTTCGATTGGACGGCTGTTCCGTCCACCACCTTCTCCCTTCCAATCCTAAGACCACACCCAAACACACAGTCGACCACGTCCAGATAATCGGCGTCAGCACCCTTATCCTCCTTGACGCCCTCCAAATAGGCCCTCGATTAATTTTAAAATTCTCCGGACACACCGCCAAGGCCGAGTATCCTCCGCACGCATCAATCGCGGACAACTTATACATAAACTGCTGATACGCATGCAATTCCGTTTTCTCTTCATGACTGCGTATAGCCGCGTTGACAGGTATAACGTGCGAATACAAGATCCAGTACACAACGGAAGACAGGATCCAACAAGCGAGCGTGAGGAGGGTCATGTCTAGGGAGGCGCGGCGAGCGCGGAAGAGGAGCACGAGGCCGAAGACGATGGGGAGGACGCCGTTGGTGGAAAGGGGGATCAGCATAAAGGTTATGAGCATGTCGGTGGAGGAGATTCCGTAGACGAGGGAGGCAATTTGGAGCGTGCCGCTGAAGTAGCATTGTGCTTTGTGAAAGTCGACGAGGAGGTCTTTGAACGTTTTCGTGTGGGGACCGTCAGTTGGTGAGTTAGGGTCTCGGTGTGCCTCGGGCTTGTTTGAGGAGTTTGTTGGGTCGTCTTCGCTCGTGTGCTGGATTGGAGGCTTGGGTCTGCGTGATGCTTTTCGTTGGTGTAAATCGAAGCCTGATAGCCCGAACCAGAGCAGCACGACCAGCATACACTGCATGATGTAGGACGCAAATACCTAGAAGCAAATCAGTGCCTAGAAGATCGAGTTCGTAATGGGAACCGACACCAATACCAACAACATCCGCATCCGCATACGGCAGCGAGTTGTACTGCCCAGTGCATAAGGTATTAAGGCAATCGTTCACCCCCTTTAGACTCGGATGCGTGCTATTCGTGAGCAAATTGACCGGAGCACACACATCAACGCAAACCGATCTATTCCTCGCAGCCCGACACGTACTCGTCAAACACCCCGTTATCGACCCTGCAATACCTTTCAACTCCGTCGTCGACGCATTACGCGGGAAATACGGGGCCAATGAAGCCTCAACCTCCGGGTCAAGCATGCCTGCGGAATAATAGCCTGCGATGCTGGGAATATTCGCACAAGTCAGATAGCGGCGTTTCGGGCCCGCGCCATTGCCGTGGAATGCCGTCTCTTCGACCAGCGAGCTGTAGAGCAGCGTCAAATTGCGGCAGTCGGCGATACAGTCACCGGTCTCGCAGCCATTGGAGAAGGTAGGTGTGCCTTTGGCGAAACTCTCCTGGCACAGAGACGCAGTTTGGTTGCTGAGATAACAGCATGGTAGGTTGGAGGAAGTGGTGTTTCCGATGTCTTTACAGTAGAGAGCGTCACTGCGGTGGTCTGCCATAATGACATTGGGCTGGATCCCAAGCGGGGAGATATGGAAGACTCGATGCAACAGTGTGTTAAAAGAGCAGGACGAGGTAGGCGGGAACGAAGAGCATCTCGAAAGACAACATTTCTTCAGCTTCGAAAGGCCCCCATGCTGTGTTACGCCGTTTCGTCATAAGGCGTAAGAGCAGCGCGCCTGAAGCCTTCAGGTGTCACACACTTGGGGGCCAAAACGAGGCATTGGACGCAGCTTTGCGGATCGGCTGCCAGGTGTCGCTCCATCTCCTAATCAATCGACCCATCGCGATCAAATTGGCCGCAGGCTTGACCAGTCAGTGTGAAGCCCCGGTGGAAGCCTTGGTTGCTCGTGCTCGTAAGTATAAGATGGTGAAATAGAAATTGTGGTGTTAGCTGAAGAGAAGTGCCAGTGGTGTTGAGAGCTATTGGGGAAGTCGCACGGAGCTAGTCCACGTCAGCTCCGGCACCTCTTTGCCGACAAGCTCCTTGGCTTCAACCACCACTCCCAAAGCGTACTTTGTTAATCATTACTTCACCACTTCACAGTTACACGTACCCCCCCCCCCCCCCTCTCTCTCTCTCTCTCTCTCTTTCTCTCTCTCCAAACGATGTTTTCAGCCCATTACCAGATGAGTACAGCTTCAAATTTCCCAGGAACGTAAAGCCACAGATCCATTCCCGGGAAATATTTGCTATTGAGTCGATTTACCTAGCCATGTCCTCAGCCCGTGGCAGGTGTTCCTTCTTTTTCCAAAACACCAAATTTGCCCCCTCCAACCAACCACAAATACCGGATCCTCTCCTCCGCTTCGCGAAGACGCCGTTCAACCCCTGTCCCTCGCATTCCTCGCATCCCGAATCCCCAGCCCCAGTGCCCCATAAAGCTTGGTTTCGGCCCCCAACATCTCCAAACCTTAATACATCTTCATTTACACTGCCGGTATCCGTCCCTGCCCATTAGGAACTCCGCTCCGCCCCTTTTCCCTACCCTCCCCAGTCCCCGTCCTTGATTCCTAGTGTCCATAATCAAAGCTTAACCCCCACCCCCGTCATTTCTAACCCTTTCTAAACCTTATTTCATCTTCTCCCACCCACCCCACCACTGCCGATACCCGTACTAGTCACTCCTACCCTGTCACCATCATACACTCCGCTCCGCTCACCACCAAGCCTTTCTTATCCTGACCCGTTTCATTTCGATCCGTCCCGTCCTGCCCCATGCACCACTTCCTTCAGCTCCCCATTCCGTTCTCGATATGTACCTAGCTGTGGCTTGAAACGGGTCCCACTTTCTGTTGAAAAGCTTAATCCATCCTCACTTCTCTCGCGTATACTTACCTGTATACACGTTCTAGTAGTGGGTGAGACTGAGAGCTGTGAACGAGGATATTGTATTACCCAATTCAAGACCATCATCCAACCTGACCCATCACCCTATCTCCTCCTTCTACCGTCCACCTCCCAACCCGGCCCCCCAAACACAATACCACGTCCTCGTACTCCCATCATCTACCCACCGATCATCCCAGCTGCCTTCCACTCCATCTCTGAAAAAGCCCCAAGACGTTTTCGGATCCAAGACCGCGTATCCCGCCATTAAGACCCCGCGCGCGCCCCCCGGAACCTGCAGGACCCTGTTGTCGGAGAAGAAGGTGTCCCATTCCTCTTTGATGAAAGCGCGGGAGCGGAAGAGAGAGGTGGCTGGCGAGATTGGGGAGAGGTGGAAGGCTGAGATTGAGGCGGGGGTAGGGGAGCGGTATGCTGTGTGGAGAGTTAGTAGGTTGGAAGAGGGAGAGGGGAGGGGAAGCGGAATTGGAAGAAGGGGAAGACGTACTACTATAGTCGACTTTATTCTCAAAGGAAATCCCGCTGATTTTATTCCCGACGAATTGCTGCGGCGCGGTGGTGTTGTTGTCTTGCATGTAGAAGTAATGCGAGAAAGATCGGGCTTGGATGGCCAGCATGAGGTTTCCTGTGCTCACCCATTATCAATACCTTGTCCACACACACACAAACACACACAGCACATCTCTCCAGTAAAAAGGCAGAAAAGGGGTGGGGTATATACGTACCGCGTTTCTCCATCTCCGCCTCCCCACTCACCCTCCCCCACATCTTCACACAGTAACTCGCCCACCCATCCTCCCCAGTCCCCTCAACATCCTTCCCATCTCTACTCTCCACTAGTCCCTTCGCCCAACTATGACCATGCCACCAATCAAAGCATCTCGAGAACGGAAAATCCCTGCCTTTATAATCACTCTCCGCGAAATCCTTAACCAGCATATTCGTCCACGCGACATGGTCTCCTTCATGCATCCACCCGGGGTCCAAATACCCGATGACCGCGGCCGTATACACGAAATACGCCCAGTGGAAGTGGTGGTCGTTGTAATACGTATTCCCAAAGTCGGCGGCGGGGCCAGATTCGAAGCCCGCGTTGCTGACGATGCCTTTCCAGTCGTCGTCATAATAAAGTGGGTTACGCGGCTTGTTTTGGACATACACTTCGAGTTCTTTCTTCAATTTCTCGAGACCGAGATTGAGGAGTTGGGAATTATTGAGTACGTCTTTAAGCACCCAGCACAGCGTTGCGAGTTTGGCGAGACATTTTCCGGCGAAGTAGTAGCTGTTTGGATCGGGCTTTTCAGTGAGACAGAGACGCAGATCCCGGTCTGCGATGTAGGCGATGACGTCGAGGGCTTTGAGGGAGTAGGTTATCTTGGATTGGGCGAGCCAGGGAGCCCAGGGGCCGAACGACATTGTTGTTGGGAGGGTGGGTTCGATCATGGTCAGTTTTTCGGTGAAAAGGGCTGTCGCGAGGCCTTTCGTTGTGGTGCGGAGGCGGAGTTTGGTGATTGAGGCTTTGAGGTCGGGGGAGAGAGACTCGATGTGGTGGGGCAGTGCGAAGATGAGGAGGGGATACTTGCCGACTTTGGTGTAGTTGAGCGTGTAGATGCCGCGTTCGTTGTCGACCTGTCCTGTTACTGTGGCTTCTGTGGCGAATGTACCAGCAGTTTTATCGTAGACACTTTCTCCGTCGTCGCCGAGCGGGTTCTTTGCGATTTGGATGGTACCCGTGAAGTTGGGAGGCCCGACGAGGTTCTGGTTATCCACCACCTTGAAGGCAGTCGGGTCGTACGGAAGAACAGGAGTTGGGCATATGTATATTAGCCACGTATTGCCATCAGAAGTTACTGCTCGATACTTTGTTGCTTTGTTTCCCACGCTCTTGGCCCTGCTCCACGACTTGAACCTGATTCCGCTTTGTATCAGCGGCGTGGCGTTTCTGTATCCACCGGTTACGAAGGCCATCCCCTGTACGCAAGGAATAGTGATGAGCGAATCTTTATCGCCTAGCCGGGCGCGGAGATTTACATTGACGGAGAAGGGAAGGATGGTATCTATCGTGAGAATTGTCTCTGGGCCAAGCTCTTGCGCGGAAAGGATTATGGAATCATGGCCGAGGGGCTTCGAATAGTACTATTTTGTTATTAGTTCATTCATATCTGCGTCCGTCAACATAGACTTACCTTGACAGGAGGATCACCTGGCGCAAACTCGACCGCTTCAGTGTCAGTCTGGTCAATGGCCATGCCCCAGCTTTTCAAACCGGGCTGGCTACGAGCCCTCGACACTCCCTTCGCCCACGAAAGCAAGTACGGGTGCGTCCAAACCGGTTGGTCTTGATTCCCAAGGAAGAAGTTTGCGTAGAACTTATTCGTATGTAGCGTACGAGTGTCATTGTCCTCTATTCCCAGCTTCTTGACCGGATGGTGTCTGCCGATGGGTATCTGGCATAGAATGTCGTCCTTCGCGATCGGCACGAATATGTTCTCCCCTTCGGCAACGGTGTTGGAACTGCTTGTGGACCACGGCGCTGATCTCATGGTGTCGCCGTAGGTTTCTCTCCACCATGATTTCTTCGGCACTCCTCCAGATGCTTGGTTCATAAAAGTCCCGCGGACCATGGATGTGTGGGGAAGGAACGCGGAGGGAGATGAAGGTCAAACGCGCAACGATCGTACGGGAACTACTCGACGCCGCAATTCCACGAACCACAAGAACGAGAACGCAGTGCAAAGTTTCTAGGTATAAAGATAGTCGAGGAGGAACAATCGCATGTAGAAGATGCAAAAGAGACTCCGTTGGGTTTAGAGAAGCGTAAAAAGGTGAGCGTGGAGTTGCCCACGGGTGAAATTGAAACCCGATAGCTGTCACCGGCTTTGAAGCATAGGAAAGAACGACTTGCCCTCAACCAGGCGGGTGGACTTTCGAAACCACACCAGTATAGATTGCATTAAGAAGCCTTGAATGCCAATCTAGCTGGGATGGAGAATACTTAGTAGAATACTCAAACTGCAGCCATTGAGCAATCGCAGAGCGATACCAGTCCAAGAAGGGTAACAAATGGAGTCCAGAAAGTAGTACAAGCTATGGTGCGTGTCCGTGAGGAGAAAAGGGGAGGAGGAGAAGAATAAGAAGAAGAAGAACAAGAACAAGAAGCAGAAGAAGAAAATAATGATTGTAGCTCACCCACCATCCCCAATTCAACCCGGCGGAGGTCCAAAGTAGGTTCGCGCGTGACCGTCCAAGGTGAAGTTGAGGTCTGGCCAGTCTCCGGATCCGCAACATAGACGGGAAACAGCGACTCGTCGGCTCCTCATCACCGCTGGTGATGAGGCCCGCAGCCTCCAGACTGCAGGATGTACCGCATCAGGAAGCTTCTTGTAGTCAGCTTTGAAAATTCCCGGCAAGCTCGATAAAATAGCTCTGACATTGCTTCGGCTGTAGAGCAAACCGACTAGGTAGATGAGGACAATCCAAATGCGTCGGCGAGACCAATCGAATCCGGAACGTGTTGTCATAAACCGTGTTTCATGTTGACAAATACCCTCCCTGTCTGTATGTACAGCCAACCTACATCTAGTTTGCGTGT
>MCFA01000256.1:0-55603 GCA_002105025.1 Clohesyomyces aquaticus
TACAGAGCATAATAATCTTGCTCTCTATATAGAACTTGTTAAATTCAGGCGTCGCGTGGCTGCTATGGCTATTAAGGATAAGCAGCTAGTATGCCCCTGCTATACGAGCCTCAGTATGCTGATGGAAGTGCTTTACCTACTTAAGGCCAAGCTTATCAGTTGTCCAGCCGTTGTTGCTAACAGCGATAGCCTAGTTAGTGGGACGCCTTGATACTAGCTAGCTTGGTGGAGCTTTCCTTGTAGAATTATGAAGGGTAGGATAGACTAGCTAGATACGTTAATACACTTAATTGTTATAATCTATTTATAATCGCCTAGCTGTATAGTTACTGCCTAGCTAACTGTCTTAGAGCTTGTAACAACTTTTAACGTCCTAGCAATACCTATTATAAAGCTAGTCTTGTTAAAGTTATAGGTATCTATGTCTAGGATGCTATATAACTAACGCGTCTCTTCTATGAGCTTAAACTATATGTAGATTATAACTAGGTCCTCTAATTTGCGCGCTGCGAGTGGAACTTGCGATTCTACTTTGTCTAGAGCTCTAGTTAAGCGTTAATAAAGCATGATATCTAGTTCTTGCTAATAGGCTAAGGAGGGGCTCTTAGCTGCGCGTGGCGAGTAGATTGTCTGCTATTTGTTGTACGTTAATAATCTAGGGCAGAAATCTGCGTTAGTTAAGGTCTAGGATCTAAGCTAAAAGAGACTGCTCCTTAGTAGGAGATAGCTTGCGTTTTTATATATTAAATTGCTAGAGTGTAGGAACGTGTTAAAGACGGCGTTGAAGCGTTGTTCTAGGGACATCGTACAGCCGCGCGGCTTTTTGAGTACTTGAGACCTGGCTAGCTCGAATCGCGTGAATTGATAGATCTAGTCTACCTGATTTTTGGAGCCTCTGAGCGTTGTTGGGGGGTGCCATCGTAGGGGTTGTGAGAAGACGCGTCGCGATTTTGGTGGGGTGGGCTGAGGAGTGGTTTGGGCCGAGGAGTGGTGAGACACGTTACTGCAAGAGCCTCTGATTTGTACACTACACAGACACATGATGGACACATACATGAGCTACACACAATACACACGAGAACCCTTAATTCACCCATCATATCTTCTCTCTATCTCCAGTGACACCTGGCCCCTACCTGCTTACAATATTTAATAAACGTAATGAGATTCAAGCGTTAGGACTATAGAATAACAAGAATGTCCTTGGCTTTGGCTATCGTCGTTGAATCCACAGCGATGCCGTGGTCCTCATCTCACAAAATGCGCAACATCCACTGCAAGAGCTCGAAGAGGATCCAATTCCCGAGCCTGTCGCCCCACATTAGATGTTTCGGAGACTCTGAATCGGAGTGTATGTATGCATCGTCTGGCGTAGGCTTGCTCGATGTTAGTGCTTGAGTCTGGACTTGTCTCTCACGGCCCCCGAATATATACGGCGCGGCAGAGAGAATACAGTCACAGATGTTCTGTGCCTTTTCTCTAAATGCCGTTTCCGTCTTGTAGCTCTCATCATCTTTGGCACTAAAGCCTGGGGCAACGGTGAGGTCGGGCGATAGTAATAGTGATTGCGAGATACCAAGCAGTAAGAGTTGAATGCAACGCCCCTGGTTGATGATGAAGGCTGCTTCATAGGTGGGATAGATTTCTAAGAGGTTTCGACGCTGAGAATCGGCTCTCAGACCCGGTTTCGGCTGCCGTGATGGATGCTAATCTGTGGTCATGGTCTCAGCCCACAGCAAAACATGAGCGTCTAGATGTTGACTCTCGACAGAGAGATGACCTCGCATCTTTGGCGAGTCTCTGTGCTTGTTCCGAAGCCACTCTGAGACTTGCCTTCTCAACAAGAGTACCCGGGAAATGATATGATCCAGAGCCATGCAGCGAGTCGTCTGTCTGCCATTCTCTCGTTCAACGAAGACGTCTAGGTTCGAGCACTCTTCGTTGGCCCATAAAGCCCTTTGAATGAGGCTGTATCGTGCCGCATCTAGCAGACTTTGTGATACGTGGTCCTGAAACTTCTCCGGATCACTCTCTGACACAAGTACCGTGGCGGAATTATGATGCTTAGCGTGGGATGGGATGGGGGATCGGGCATGTGCTATGCGTGACCGCAAATGATCCGGCGAGTTATATCGGACGCCATGATGTAACGACGACAGCTGTCCGGCGACTTGGAAAAGCACAGGGATGAATGGTGAGGCGGGGTCTGCATTTTGATAGAAGCAGGTCAGCGTGTCGATATGGGTGCGAGTCATGGCCGTGTCGCGATCCAATATGATAACACACGTTTCGAGGAAGTAGTAGAAGTTGCCATTAAGGGCTTGGGCGAGATTTGTTGGGCTCGGTGAGGCAACAAAGCTAGCGGGTGATTGGGATGCTGATCTCGAGACGGCCTTGACAGCTGATGTAGCCCTAGGAGCGGCGCCCGCTCTAGCAATAGCTCTGGGCCGTCGCGCATGTCTCTGCTTCCCATTTCTCATCACCTTGGCCGACTCGTTCTTGAAGAGAAAGCCGCTATGGTCGCGATAGCCTGGGCAAGGGAATCTTTGAGAGGTGCACTTTACGCACTCGGGCGTGGTTTGATCGCATCCCAAATGCCTGTCTCGGCAGCGTTCACAGGCACGGCTGAAGCCCGTATGTACCATGCCTCGAGGGGGGTTTGGGGAGAGGAGCTGTGCGGAGGTGACCGTGGACCCACGAAACTACTTCGAGTTGTTGACCCAGAGCGCGTTTGGGGGGCGGGTACCCCAAGCCTCCAGCGCATGCAATGTCCCAATTGTTTCTGTGTACATGTAGATGGACGTTGCGGGCCCCTATGGGTTCGACGTGGCTCAACTGATAGCCGGGCACGTAGATCACAAGAGTGGGGGGCTGGTAGATTCCCGGGCGGGGAAGCCGGGAGGTGGGGCGCGTAGATATCGCATTGTGCAAGTGCCGTGTGCTTGGACAAAATGGCATGTCGATCCCGGTGTGGGGGTCGGAGCCAAGTTGCAGTAGCGCCATGCATGCGGGCCGCGCTCCGTGCCAGAGCCTCCCGCCCCGTTCCTCAACGTTTTGGCCGGCCAATTTCCCAGTGGACTGGTAAGTACTTATAATTCGCCGATCGCCCATCTTTGCCCGATGCAGCAGTCCCTCGCCTCCCCCTTGGATGGTTCTCAAGTCGCATTTGTCAGCTTGCTCCATTTGTCAGCCCGTCGCAGCTTGCTCGGAGCGCCGAGCTTCTGCCGATCAATCGCTGGAAACAACAAATGCATGCCGCGGTCGTGCTTGATATTATATACCCAGGCATGGCTCGCCGTAAACTTGAGCCATATACACAAAGCCTCCTCCACCAGACGTCACGATGTCGCAACATGACCCTGTCGACGGGTCCGTTCGCAGCTCCGACAGCAACAAGGCCTTCAATGACATCTCGGAGCCAGAGGGCAAAAAGGTGGCGCCCGACGCGCCCGACGCGCCAGAAACCCAGGCAGAGACCAGAGCCGTCACGGGCTTCAAATGGGTTCTGATCTGTGCCGGCCTCTACTGCGCAATATTCCTCTACGGTCTCGACAATACCGTTGCTGCAGATATCCAAAGTGCCATCCTGGACACGTATGGAGATGTCTCGCAGCTCGCTTGGATCGGCACTGGCTTCCCCTTGGGATCGGTTGCCACCATCTTGACTTTGCAAGTCTCTGCTATTTGCAGGGATCTTGGCGAAGCTAACATGTCATTGCAGTGGGAAAGCCTACGGCATGTTCAACGTCAAGTGGCTTCATATCGGCAGCGTCGTCATCTTTACCGTTGGTAGCGCCATCTGCGGTGCTGCTCCCACTATGGCTGCCCTCATCGTCGGACGAGTCATTGCTGGTATCGGTGGAGCAGGATTGTATCTCGGCATGTTGAACCTCATTGCCATCAACACCCTGGAGAATGAGCGACCTGCCTACATGGGTGGTACTGGCGTAGTCTGGGGAGCTGGAACCATCCTGGGTCCTGTCATCGGAGGAGCATTTGCTGATTCGAGCGCCACGTGGAGATGGGTTAGTCCTCGCGGTCTTCGGGCTGCTTCGTTTTCAATGCTAACAAATCCATTCTAGGCCTTCTACATCAACCTTGTCATCTTCGCCATATCCTTGCCAGCACTCCTTTGCATCCCGAGCTTTGATCCGCAACCTACCGTCTCGACACTCACTAAGCTGAAAGAGCTGGATTGGGTTGGAGCCGTCCTTACTGCTGCACTATACTCGACGTTCGTCACCGCGCTCACATTTGGGGGCGTAACGTGGGCATGGGACGATGGACGCACCATCGCAATTTTGGTCGTTTGCGGCGTCATCCTGCTCCTCTTCATTGCTCAACAGTATTATGCAATCTTCACAACACCCGAACGCCGACTCTTCCCGATCCAATTCATCGCTTCTCGAACCATGGTTATATTGCATGTCTGCACGGCGTGCGGATCAACAGCCATGTTCGTTGTTATCTACTACATCCCGCTCATGTTTCAGTTTTCACGCGGAGACAACGGAATAGAATCAGCTGTGCGACTGCTGCCCTTCATCATCGTCCTGAGCCTTTTCATCATGGGCTCTGGCCATGTCCTGGGGCTTATCGGTTACTACTTCCTCCTTTACATCGTCGGTGGAGCCTTCCTGCTTGTTGGTGCCTCTCCCATGCTCACCGTCAGAGCTGGGACCCAAATTGGCGCCATCTACGGCTTCGAGGTCTTGATCGCCATTGGTGCAGGTTTGATTGCTCAAATTGGTTACAGTGTAGCGCCTTCCAAGGTTTCGCCACAGGACATGGCGGCAGCAATTGGCTTCATCAACGTCGCTCAAATTGGTGGTCTGGTCATTGCTCTTGCCATCTCCGGCACCGTGTTTCAAAACACCACCCTCCATCAACTGAGCAAACTTCTTACCCCTCTGGGATTCTCTGCCTCGCAAATCAAAGACACTGTCGCTGGCTCTCAGAGCTCCCTCTTCAACAATCTATCGAGCGAGGTTCGATCCGAAGCCATTGAACTCATCGTCAAATCCATCAGCAACATCTACGCTCTAGTAATCACAGCAGGAGCTGTATGTTTAGTTGGAGGAGCACTATTGAAGAGGGAAAAGCTATTTGGGTCGAAAGGTGTGGTTGGCGCTTAGACTTGCAGCCTAGGGTCAAGAGTAGATGTATCTCTTTTTCAACTTGCACTAGTGGCTAGGTATGACGAAGAAATTTGAATTTCGCTTTAGGGCGATATCTTCTGGAGGTAGATTATTCGTGGGGCAGCTACCTGTCTGGAACACGGAAGTCTCTATAAAACAGGGAATCTAGGAAGTTTCATGCAGTTACTAGAGATAGCAATAATTAAGTCAAGTGAAGTTCAGTGAAGCAATTGATTGAATTAATAAGATAAGCTTGTTTGCTTGACATTGTTGCGTTAGATTCGACATGAATTTGTTAGATTTGATGTGAATGAATGATTTCACTAATAGATAATAATAATGTTAATAGAATAAGTGCCTGTTCTTGTGTGTCTGTCTTAGTCCCCCATGACCCCCTTGGCTAACTACATTACTTAGCTCCTATTTGACAGTCCATGGGAAATCAAGGCATAGGCATAATTGATTTAAATGTGCCCTGTGCGGGCTGAACAACAAGGGCTTAGTGTTGGGTAAGAGTGTGGAGATGTAGGTACGACCCACAGTCGGAAGGAAACAAACTCTAGAGGGTGGGAGGTAGCATATAAGATGTATTAAAGCGTGTATGTAGGAAGTATATTATAGAAGATATAATCAAAAATAGTTCTTCGATCGCCAGTCGGTGGTAGGTTGCAAGGTTCTGTGTCTGCTCCTTCTCCCCCAAGACCCGCTAAAGAGGTTAGGTAGGAGCTCAGTAATTAAAATCTATGTTAAAAAGTCAGTTTAGCTAGCTAAGAACAAGCAGATTTCATTGCAATTAATACCTTGAACATTTCCTTCCCTGTAACCCGATTAACCTTAACTATAAGCACGTCGCAATTCATTAAACGCTCCTCTTAGAGGCGTACAGGCTCTTAGGGCTCTTAGGTCTCTTAGTCTAGCCTATCTCAACCACCTCCTCCTGTTAGCCATTAAGCTGCTTCTTGTCATTTTGCTAAGAACTAGGCCATACGTTGCCGTCGCCATCAATCTCCCACAAGAGTACGCCTAGACGACGATTACGAGAAGATCTGCTCTGTTAACCTCAGCCTTCTCACTAGTAAGAGGATATATAAAAACCAGCGGAGAACAACAGGATTAGAGCAATATAACGACAGCTTAAGAGGAGGACCTCACCTTAGCTAGGGAGGGTGACCCTCTATACCACGACCCTCTAGCTTAGTGACTCTACCCTAAGCTCTTCTAAATTGCTCTAGGTTTCCTCCCTATACCCTGTACATCATGCGACTGCGAGAGGGCGTTTAGTAGAGGCAAACAAACCGTTACTATTTACAGGAATCACCTTACTATAGAAACAATTAAAGCGCTCTAACTATAGAAAACTAACTCTAGAAGCATGTAATTCACTCTAGGTTAACATCTCTTAGCGACTATATTAGGAAATTACGAGAAGTTACGCCGTAACTTCTCGCGAACCGTCCGTAAGTAGCAAGCTCCTTCCTTAATACCGTACGTATACGCTAACAACTCGAGAAGTTACGTGCGAGATTTGGACGAGCCGTACCGTATTACTGACTGTTGGCTACGCTGCTTGCGCCCGCAGCCAGGGAAAGATGTACATCTTGATAATCGGCCCCTTAACCAAGTCAACATCGCAAGTCACAAATTTTCCAGCCATCGGAGCAAGCTAGAAGTTCAGTTCTTCCGTTATCCGTACTCGCTCTAAGTCACTTCGAAGAACCGTGTTGGTGAAATGCTTATACCACTCCAAATCCGGACCCACAACAAGCCCTTGGTCATCCAGATGCCGAATCCAAATATCTGTCTTGTAAAATTAAACAGATCTGTCTTTGTCCTAGCCATCAGACCAATAGACTCAAAAGAAGTTCTTATGACACCTTTGCCATCAAGACCCCATTCCCAGCCCAGGTCGAGGGGCGTTCTGTCGGGAGTCTGCGGGCTTCGCCAACGTAGTTTCCCATCACCGTCTCGAACGGGGCCAAGCTCAGGGACGACACGAAGTGCGTAGAATAGCAGCTCGTTGTACTAATCCGTCTTAGAATAGCCCGCAAAGTAGAGCAGTGTGGCATATTAAGGCCTGGTCTTCTCCTACTAGAACTGGTGGTCGGAGTTGCGGAAGGTGATAGTGGAGCTGATGATGTCGAATGGGTTTTTGATATCAGAGTTCCATCCATTAAAGATATGAGACGAGATCTCAGTCCTGGATTGATGGGCGTTGTTTCTGATGATTTTGATGCCATTGCTGACCGTCTGTGCCAGGTCTTCAGCGTGAGGAGCGATTTCGTGACTGCTGTCTTCAGAACACTAAAGCAAAAGGCTCCTTGGAAGTTTAGCGGATCTGACCCGTTATAAGAGAAGGTGACGTGTATTACAACGTTCTTCTATCCTGTTAATTTGGTGCAGGACGTCTTTGTGCTGTAAACCTTGTGCTAAATGTGTAAGCAGCCAGGGCTACGTCACATGAATGTATATGTCCTATGACTAAGCTTGATTAAATATTACAAGAGCCTCTGATTTGTACGATACACACACAAGACAGAACACCACAGAACACCACACAATACACACGAGAACACTCAATACACCCACTATATCTACTCTCTATCTCTAGTGACACCTAGTCCCCACCTGCTTACAAATGAATCCTTTTTTTTTTCATGTGAAAGCCCCCCAGCAGGGTGGTCTCGAGATACGCTTTTAATATCCAGCTTACTTTGATCCAACACCGATATGGGGCGTTGTCTTTTTTAGCATTCCTATAAGCGTAGGTGCAATGGAGCACGTGGCTCGAGCGCTCGCGTGTCGCATACCCTCGAGGGTGACTCGAGATTGTTTTCTGCGAGCAGAATTTAGATATCGCTACTGGAGATGGCGATTATCAAAAGTAGAATTGGTGAGTAATTGGAATCTGAGGCTTATACGGCATTGTGATGGGCGGCAATTTGTGTTGCACTAATTCATCGCAGTCGGTCGCACCAAGCAATGCCGGGACTTCCGTACCAGGGTTGTGCTTCGCCGCAATGACGTCAGGCGCTCCTCATTGGAATAATGAAGGATTCAAATGAAGAAATTATGAGGATTCTGGTTAGGATCGTATTCCTGTCTTCCCTTCTCATATTTGCTATATTTCCTGATTAGAGGTCCTTAGGCCACCACCTTCCTGTTTTAGAAAATCACGCATGTCACCGCTTTGCGTAAAATGGCGCCAATCTTTTTAAACCCCGAGCCGAGGTTCAATCGTGCCTCTGGTGTTCGTTTTATATTGACGCTCCTCCTCCGATGATCTGACTTAGAGGCTTGCCTGAAAAATTAGCAACCAAAGCACAGCAGTAAGATAATTTTGCGCGGTCACTATCCAAGTCCCGAGGTCTTTGACCTCGTGGAGTGCTCAAGGTACACGTTGGGTATGGACCTGTAGGATTAGCAAAAAAATATTCTGAGCTTGGTCTCCCTCAAAAATAGAGCGGTACCCTTAATGCTTACGTAGCTTTTGTGTGGCCTGGATAAGAATATGATAGCCGAGTCTGTGGGTTGGGTGATAAATAGGGCGTCTCTGCGTCCTCGATGAGCGAGATCAGCATTTCGATGTCTCTAACGTTAAGAATCTCACACAAGGTCAAAGACGGGGGCGACATTCGCATTCTCATTCCTGCCACTCCCAGGAAGAAAGATAAACCGGAGGCGCTCTTAGCCAAGTAAGCTTCTTTTGATGACCGACCCTTCTCCCTAACATCACATCTTGCTAGTGTCCATTTCTGATTATCTAATTGTTTACACCTAGGCATCGTCCAATACCCAGAATCCCTCAATCCTCCTTCCACAAGAACGGACCGTTGAAGTTAGTCTCAATTTCGATCGGATCTTTTAGCCCAATTACGGGAAAAAGCCTTCCAGACACCATTTCAAACTGGACATCAAGCTTCTCGCCGTCGAGCGTAAACCATATAATCCTCTGTGTAAAATCAACACCACAGCCAACGGTGCGCCCATATCCATAGGGAATTCCATAATCGATAGGAGCTAACTTCTTACTGTAAAACAAGCAACCGTCGTCGCCGTGGTAGCCATATGATTTGGCGTTTGGAGCATTGGATGATGGTGGATAGCCTGGGAAACGAATGAAACGTGCGTCACCTTTGCAGAAGCCAATGGCCACCCACGGCTTCTCTGGTAACTCATGCCCTTCTCCTTCTGGCTTCTTACAGGTCATTTCAAAGTAAAATGTGTCCAGCGCAGCGGGGACTGGTTTGTTGGCCGAGATGCACATCGACTTGCGCGATGTATGCGTCACTGTCTTGCCATCATCTGAAATGGAAGTTCTTGTATCTACCCATCGCGAGGGAAGCATTCTCGCCCATGCGGCCTGTTGCTTGAGAAATTCCCCGGTTAGGGTACGCTTATGAATGTGCGCCAGCTGCTGTGGTGTCCAACCGTATCGGTCCTGGCGGCTAAGGTCAGCACCCAGGTCGCTGAGCTGCTGCAGTAAGGGCACGCAGCCGTTCGCTGCACAAACAGCTACGAGCTCGGCATCCGCCGTTGCGACCTCAGGTACAGCGTCTATGAGTAGGGAGATGACTACCCTAAAGTCATGATAGTACCTTCCTAGCCCCCACGTCTCGTAAGCGAGAACGAGAGCAGTCTTGCCCTCGTTCTCGCGGATTGAGGCATCCGCCTTGGCTTCCAGTAGAATGCGTACAGAGGTGACATGTCCGCCCATAGCGGCCCGGTGTAGCGGCGTCATTCCTTTGGGGTTATCCTTTGTGTCAATTGCTAGGCTTGCGAGGTCGTCCTCCGCTTGTGCGGCTTTGACAAGCTTTTCAACGATGGAAGCGTGCCCTCGAGATGCCGCCTGGCGCAACACGGAACGATGTCTTTTGGTGGTGACCCGATTGATCTCCGCCATTGGCACTTTCTTCTCGAGGAGCTTGTCGAGCAATAGCTCCGCAATTTCAGGGTGGTCCCAGGTACAGGCAAAGAAGAGTGGATTCCTGTTGTGTCCGTCCACCAAATTGAGTTGCGCGCCGTGTGCTATCAGGGATTGTACGCATTCGCGGTGGCCGAGCAGGGAAGCACCGTGTAGGGCGACGCGACCTAGCCTGTTAACTAGGTCAACTTTAGCCCCATTTTCTGCAAGGAAATCCAGGCAGTCAGCGTGACCATTAATCGCTGCCGTGTGGAGCGCAGTGAACCCGCCGTCGTCCTCGTCGTCGATTTCAGAGATCGAAAAGCGGAGGAGAATCTGCAAAGTTTCCAAGTCACCCCATTTACTAGCCATTTGGAGTGGCCGCATAGAGTCGCTATCGTCGAAGTTGGCATCCGCACCTCGCTCGAGCAGTGCCTGGAGCAAGTCTTTGGGCACTTCTCGCTCCAACAAGAGTGTATGAAGAGGAGTGGCCAGGTCGGCGCCGCGTGCGTTGATGTTTGGCTTACTTCCGTCAACAGTATGGTTCAACAATAGGTCTAGTACCTTCACGTCGGATCTACCGGCGCAAGAGTAGTGAAGTGCTGTCCAGCCATTGGCTTTGTCAACGTAGGTAGGGTTGGCGCCATAGTCGAGCCACATTTTCACCGTGTCGAAGCTGGGGTCGGCGTTCAAGGACATGTAAAATGCTGGTACCCTATCCTCTGTCTCTAGTTGGGGATCTCCGCCGTGCTCAAGTAACAGTTTTAAGATGGCAGCATTATCGCGCAGAGCCGCCGCAGCCTGGAGGGCGGTAACGACAATCCCAACTGATAGTTGATTTGGATCTTCTCCTCTCTTCAGCAAGTGCTCGACCCAGGTTATCAGCCCATTAGCGGCCGCGTAATGGAGCGGCGGCATGTACTTGTCCGCGGCGGGGATAAGATCGGTCTGTTGTTGCCAACAACGGAAGAATTCGGTATCATTTGAGGCGAAGTAGTCAAGCTCGCTGAAAACGGCGGCCCACATGTCATTCTCCGCACGCTCTTCTGGGGTCCATAGACTCGCCGCTGCCTCGAGGTGATAGGCCCAGCTAACCATTTCATAGCGCGACTGCATCACGATGCGTTCATAGGTAACGAGAATCCCAGGCTCCTTGTTACTTTCGACGTTAGCTTCTTCGTCAAGTTCGTCGTCGTCGACGGAGCCGTCGCTGCCATAGTCGTCTTCGCCCTCAGCCTCGTCAGTATTGCCATTGGCAACCGTTTCTTCGCTGTCTGCCTCCCTGCCCTCCACGCCTTCTTGGCTAATTGCTTCGACATCTGTTTGCAAGTTCTTTACCTCTCCATCTCCAATACTAACACCGTCATTGGTAACCCCGTCTTCTACGGTAGAAGCTGCTGGCGGGTTACCAGGTACTTCAGTTGCCTCGACAGAGACTTCGGCGTCAACAACTCCCTCCACATTCGGGCCCCATAGAGGCTTGTCATCTTTGGGGGTGACTCTCCGTTGAAAGATTGGGTGGTTCAAATGTCGCAGACAAGCTAGGGTAAGCAAGAGGTGCCCTTCCTTTTCCGATATTGCCAGGGATTTGGCCTCAGAAAGAGTGGACTTGCATCGCGCGCAAATGGATTCATCTTGACAGGTATCGTTCGAGTCCCCGTCGGTTACCTGCAAACAAAACTCTCGGACCGACGTTGGGTCTTGCAGGCCGACAGAGTAAGTGTTAAATTTATCGTTCGCCACTGGATCAAGCCGAAGGAAAGGGCCACAGGCGCTTCGCAACTGCTCAACCTCAAGCTCCGGGGGCCCAGAGAAACTGCCATCATCTAGCTCGCGCGCGGCGGCCTCGGCGTCGCGGCCTCGGTTTTCGTACTTGCCATGATATGCATCCATGATTTCCTCGACCTTGGGCGCCCGGTTTTCTGGGGCTAGCAATGTCCACATCAGAGCGGTTCGCAGCAAGCCAATATAATTGGACCCCATTTTACGGAGCGCCTCGTTGTATACGCTGTTCATCCCTTGAGGCAGCTCCTCTAGTCGGCGGGAAAGCGGTCTTTGGAAGGGCTCCCGCATGAAAGGAAGGCCGATATCTTTCACATAGGCAAACCGAGGACCGGCTTTGTCAATAATTGCCTCTATGGCTTCGGTTCGCTCGGCCTCGGACAGACCAGGAATATCTTTGAGTTCGTCGGAGACAACCTTCTCTATGTCGTCGTCGTTGAAGTCTCCGACATCCAGGAATACCACGTCACTCGTCTTGGAGAGGATTTGATTGAGAAATGGGGTCGAAGATCGACATCCGACTATAATCCTTAACGACGAGTCCTTAGTAATTTCCCCGAAAAGGTTAGTCAACTTCAAAGCTAGATGCTGCTGGTCTTCGCCCGAGAGGGAGTGCACTTCGTCCACAGCAATGGTTACGTCGACGTCGAGTTCTTCCATTAAGGAGGCAAAAGCCTCCACAAAGTCCGGCATCGTGTCGACCATAGTGGTACGTGCCATGACAGAACTTGTCTCTTTACCTTTACCTTCTGTTTTTGTCTTTGGATTCTCAAAGACTTTATTGCAATCCTCGAGGAGCCGGAAATCCTCCTCCTGCTTGTGCGCGTAGGAATACAGCTGGTAGAGAAGCGTCCGACAGATACTTTCAGCTGTTGGCACAGCTCGAGTAGAGCCACTGTCTCTGGTCGGCCCGCAGGAAAGGTATAGCAGTGTGCTTTCTTCGTCGTTGAGTTCCAAATTCTCTACGACAGATGCGAGCACAGTCGATTTTCCGGAGCCTGCGTTGGATGAGCATAGCGACCCTAACGCGAAAAATATGCTCGCTTACCCTTTTGGCCGCTCAAACAAAGCACATTCGTGCGCCAGATCTCCCAGCTTTCATACGCCAGGTTCTTGAGTATCCACTGACACGTTCCAGGATGCCGATTGTCAATCGCATCACCAAGCTTCTCGCTGGTGTTCCGCATTGGCTCTAAAGCTTCGCTATACTTTTCGAATGTCTGCACGGCTAATTCCCACGGAGACTTTGGCTTTGTTGTCGCCTTCAACTCTTCCACGCTCTTGAGCACAAGCTGCACATTAGCGGCCGTTTCCTCGCTCAACTCTTGCATCCTGCTCTGGAAGCTTCGGATGTCTTTCACGGTGTCCTCGATATTGGAAACGATACCCTGCACTGCGTCCAGATGCTGCAGCGACTTGTCTTGGAAGACGGCTTGGCTAGCTTCCAAGATTTTCTTCTTCAGGGCGGCGACGGTGTCGAGTTTCGTTTGGAATTTTACCTTGGACACCCCCATGAAATCTTTGAAGCCGTGCCTGAGCTTCGCCATCATGCCGCCACTAAGATGGCGTCGGATGGAGAAAGAAAAGTCGAGCACTGCCGCGTAGGTTGCGATGATGTCGGCGTATATTTTGTCCAGAACTGGGCTGGACTTCCACTTAGCCTTCGCCTTGTCGCGTTCATCGTACAGTCTGTCATAGTGTGCGATGATGATCATGATTTCAGAAATGTCGGTAAGTCCGGCCCCGAATAGCCCGTAAAGTTCGTAGTTGCTTTGGATTGCTGACAGCGTCAACTTGACAGCGAACCATGCCAAGCCGACACTTTCAGGTGCGCCTGTCATCGCGAAGTTGCCAACCGCGACGAAACTGCCGATATTCGCCATCAGTCCGTCGATCCAGGCATCCGGTACGTGGACATCGCCCACTTTCTTCCCGCTCCATTTCTTTTGCGCGTCTTCCTTGACGGCGCGCGCGGCCTGCTGTGCCCCCTCAGGACTGCCGTTTTCCGCCAGGAAATCATGGACCTGGCTCATGTCCTTGCTATCTGCATATCGCGCTTTGCAATCGTTGATGAATTGCTCTCGAGCATGCTTGAAAAGCCGCGTGTTTCCTGTCGCGGATGTCATGATGAATTTTGGATTTGCAAACGACAAGATGAATGGAGTGGATACCAATAGGGCCCATACAGGAACAACGAAAGGGTGAAAACAACCCCAGGAAAGTAGCAAAGCCGTGGTATTTCATCTGCCTGCGAAGGAAAATCCATGGAGAAGGATTACAGATCCAGCCAATCAACTGCGGTTACGAGATGTTCAGCCGGGAGGATTTAGCGTGGGGGCCGAATTTCAGACGTGGCCAGGAGACGAGCTCGTATCATGGACATCCTTTCCACTGTGGCTTCCGGCCTGTCGGATTACCCAAAGGGTTGAGTTGTGGCTGCTGATATCGACTGGTCTCAGTCGGAGAGGTAACGAGTAACCTGCCACTAGATTTTGCCACCATAGATAGGGAGGACGGCCGACCCGCACCGGCCACAGGGTTGCCCCAGGGGCGTTGCCTTTAGAATGTAGACGGAGAAGAGCGAGATAGCCACAAGTATAGCACGTAGTACGAAGTACAGCTAATGCAATATAAGCCAAGGATCTATAACTATGGCTCTCATGACTAGATCAGCCCCTAGATCTCTCCTTGTATAGAGTAGGGAAGACATTCCATAATGAGTGTAGGATCTGACGAATAGGTTTTTTAGCTTTGATGACCGAAGGCCTATCGACTACAGTACATGTGGATCTCTCTTCCGTTTCTTTCTGTTCTTTATAGGCCATTGTTGAAGTATAAGTGGGAGCTTGATGGATACGGGATCTGAGTGAGCCTGCTGCGTAGGCGGTTGAAGTAGGCCATTGCCCAGACGGATGCCTGCGCCTCGCTGGTCTCCTTGCTGCCGTCGGGCGACTTGGTCTCGATGTTGATGGCGACGGGTTATAGCAGAGAGGCGAATGGTCGGATGGATTGATAGTCCGCTGGAGTGGTAGGAGAGAAGTAGCCAGCCGGATAACAACCTTCTATTTAAGACCCGAGGCTGATGGCGTAATCGACCATCTTGTTCTTCAAAAGCTCGCCGTATTTGTTCCCAGGCACTAGCTCCTTAATTAATGTGCAGTCGGGATAGCGTTGCCATCGCCGTTGTAGTCAAGCGGCGAGAAGTAGAGATGGAGAGTCGTGGGAAGAGGGCGGCCTTGCGCGAAAGGGCTTCTCGTCGGTCGGCGGAGGTGTCAACGGCGGGTCTGTCGAGCTAGAACGCAGTCGGATATTTTGATGCGCTGATAGAGGAGTCTGCAACATACATGAACCCGGGAAGTTTATGCTGCATCGCGAAGGTCACTTCACGGTCACTGCAGAACTCAGTCGCGGATTTGCAGCCTGTGCGTTTTAGTTGACTCAGCAGCTGCGCCACGTATCCGCTTGGATGTGCGATTGCACATGTGGCTGGTGCTGCGCCAACGTCAGACGTCACGCTGGCCACTGCACTGTTGTTGATACAGGCTTGTAATCAAGACCTAAATAAGGCGTACGAGACGGGAAGGGGTAGCTTTCTGGCCTTGCTTCGAAAGAACACTTTCAGCCGCTAAAGCGAATGTCTTGGACCGAATCTCTTTGATTGCATCGGCTTCACAGATACAGGACTGAATGAAAAGGAAGGATAAGCAGTAAGTTGGTGGGCTGACTTCTGTAGAATTGCGCGAAGCCGATAGGGTATGAATACTCCTGTTAGGCCGCTGATTTGAAACTTAAACCTTTTAGTGGAATTGGGTTGTTTTCTACTAAAGACTTAGTATACCTCGCTGTGCTTCTAAGGTTGTAGTATATAAGTCGTTAGAGCAGCTATAAACATGCCATTGCTACGGAGAACACTTACCAATCATAGGTCTGGGTGGGTGGAAAACAAATACTGTAAGCAGCCAGAGCTCCGTCACATGACTACGGTCCTATGACTAAGCTCGATCAACTAGTTACTACAAGAGCCTCTGATTTGTACACTACACACACACATGATGGACACATACATGAGCTACACACAATACACACGAGAACCCTCAATTCATCCATCATATCTTCTCTCTATCTCCAGTGACACCTGGCCCCCACCTGCTTACAAATACCTACCAACGAAATATGCGCCAAGGTCGTCACTTTCCAGGCACAGACACGCAGGCCTCGAGGTCGTTCGGCGCGCCTCGCCTCGCCGTTGAATCGCTGGATTTCTGGATCCGTACTCCTCCTCCTCCTCCGCCATCTCCCGCTGATAATGCTCAACATCAACATCAACACTGGAGTATCGTACGAGCTCTGTGACAAGCTCGAGCTGTGGAACCCCTGGGTCTCGGCAAGACGCTCGCGATCTACGGAACTCTCGACATCGTCACCGTTTGATTCTTCGCTGCCCAGTCCCCCACCGTGAGCGAGTACGTAGTCCACTTCGACTACCAAGACTATAAACATCAATATCACTGCAAAAACGGCGTTGTGGATCTCAACTCTCATGATAATTCCACAATTTTCGGGACGAACCAGGGCACATCGACTCCCCTGGGATCTATTCTCGGCAAGCTGGCTTCGATGTCAAGAACGCAGTGTTCATTCCTGACATGTACCGTCCTTGGCGAAAGAGATGCGGCCTTGACGGCGACTTCTGGGCTTCACTGACGGGCAACTCCAGCTGCGGTTGATACGCGAAACTGCCTGCTCCACCGCCCATGTCCGGGAACCACCGTCCTCGGTGCTATTCTGTGCGCCGTGCCGAATTTGCGAATTGGCGTACGCGCGCGAGGAAGCTCTGCTTTTGGACGACGGACTCATTTGATTTTAATCATGTCCAATCGCCATTCGACCTCGCCTCTTTGCTGCAGTCCTCAACCCTCACGAGATAGAATATCATACGAGGTCGAACCATTGTCCAGCTCCAACATGCATGTATGGCGTTCATTCCCTGTCGAGAAAGAAACACGCGGTCCAATCATGTGGCGGTGCAGCCCACCAATTCGTAGTGGGAAGAGGAAAGAACACGATAATTACACTTAGAAATGGATGGTCTCTGCTTGGTCTGGAGAGTTTTCGCCAATATGTTACACCGCGGGTACAGAGTCAACTGTGTTTGCGACGTACAGATGGCGACGAAAGGGACTGTGTCCTTACTTATGCCGCTCATCATATAAACGAGGAACCTCCACAAGAGCTCCCGAGTACCAATACGAGTGACATTCAGCGGGGTCGGCTGGCCGCATTCCGGCCTCATTTTCTTCGACAAGTTATACAGTCCGTCCTGCTCAAGCCAGCGCGTGGCGACATGGCCCTCACCGGAACCGGGCGAATCAAGCCTTCGGACCGGTCAATGAACATTATGGAGTGATCGGACGTTGACATTTATACCCCAGAAGGCACAATTATGCCCGCAACAGACTCATATTACATACCTTCCATCAGCATGGATCCTATCTCGGTCCTCGCAAGCTCTATTGCCATCGCGACAGCGGTCCTCCAGACGGCGGACAAACTACAACAGGTGTTGAGTGCGGGCCAAGAACTGCGTGATCTCATCGATGAGATAGACAAGCTTCGCAGCGTATTCGAAGAGGCCCAGAGGGCCTTCATTGAAAGAAAGCTACATGCAGAGTTACCTCGAGTTGCGCTCGAGGCTGGATCGCGCATCGTAAGCCAGGCGCAAAAGCAACTTGATCAACTCCATGCGTTGTTGGAACGATGTCTTGGTGACCGGTCTGGTCGAACTTCGAAGCGGGCCCGCCTGTTCTGGCTTGGGTTAAGGCGTAAGGTTAGGAGTATAGAGCAGAGTTTGATGAGCGCACGTTTAAGCCTGTGTAGTCTCTGGGGAGCCATCGAATTGTAAGTGCCCATAAAGGGATTGCGGAGAGGCAAGGAGATACGAACAAACGGGGAAGCGCATGGGGTGCTGTCTCTCGCTATTTATTTTCTAACTCCAGCCAGGTCGGACAACACTAGCATCCATCTCTCTTTACAGGAAATGACTTTCATGGGCCAAGATCAGCTTTCGTTACTTTCCCAAAACATGGAGGTCTTGAGATCCATAGCTTCCAGCGTATGCAGTCCTTCTGACGCTAAGCCTCCAACAATGTCCGACACAGTTTTCGGTCCGTCCGATAACAAGGAACGGGATGACGACAAGAAATCAATAATCGAAAGGCACATGAAAGTAGCGGACCACGCACCTGCACCCGTTATTCGGAAGCGATATCCTCGATACCGCCAAAACCCGTGCGAAGGATGGTGTAGCTGCCAATGCCACAAACCATTCAAGATGCAATCTCCCCAGTCACTCGCACTCCTCCTGGGAAATCTTCTTATCACCTACTCGGGGTTCAATGTGCAGCCCACGCGATGCACGGAACGTTCGTGTCGCCGCCAGTCCGTCCCCACTGTACGCGTCCTTTACCGGTTCCCGGCTTGGTTTATTCAGCGCATGATTTACTTTGCCGCATCTATATCAGGCATGACAGGTCCTTCAATTACGCTTAGCATGCCGCGTACTGTCTCGCCAAATGCACTCGTGTTTTCATATGCAGTGCAGGGAAATATGAATCGCATTCAAGAGCTTTTCGCGGCAGGGCTCGCATCGCCATACGATGTGGCGGCGAACAATGGAAGAACGGCATTGCATGTAAGTATCGCACTGCAAATGGCATTGAAGTTTTTTTTTTTTTTTTTCGATTTTGCATACTCACAGCGAGAATATAGTATTCGGCAATATACAACCACCACGAACTAACCCAATTTCTTCTCGATTCGGGCGCAAACCCCGAGATCATTGATGCGGACAACGAGTGCGTACCATCATTAAAATCAAGATCTCTAAATGGACACAGTCAAACTGACAACATCCAGAACTGTAGTCTCACTGGTATGGACGCGCATATTTGGCAATCTCTTCAATAGCCCCACCGAAACAGATGCCTGGCGCTGCATGTTCGACAGCGAAGAGCACCTAGAATCGCGCTCCTTCCCGCGCTTGCACAAACTCGTGCTGCACCTAAGCACATCTTTAACTTTGGAGCAAGACCTGCAACTCAGCACAGCCACAATCGATGACAGGGACGCAAACGGCTACACGGCACTGACCTGGGCGGCTGCCCGCGGGGATGCCGAAGCTGTCGCACTCCTTCTCAAGCACGGCGCGGACCCTAACATCCCCAATGCCCGCGGCCAAACCGCACTGCACATGGCCGCTCAAAGTCACAATCCCGCAACCAAGACCTCCATGCGCGCCCTCATCCACGCCGGCGCTGCCGTCGACCGCAAGGACTTCTGGGGCCGCACTCCACTCCTATACGCGGCCGCAGAGCAAGATTTTGACGATGAGTCCTTCCTCGACCCGATTCTTGAGTCAAACCAGGCAAATATAGACGTTCAAGATTGCCGAGAGCGTACTTCCCTGGGCTACGCCGCCCTGATGGGCCGTCCACTTACAGTCAAGCACCTGCTGGAAGCCGGCGCTGACCCGTGTATTGCTGCCAACTGGGGTTATACACCTGTCGTTGAGGCTTTGGTTGCAAATCACTATACCGTCTTGAAAGTCTTGCTTAGCTTCCATCACGATAGGGGTATCCTAATCCAAGCGCAAAACGGGATGCCGATTCCAATCATTGGCGGCAGAACCCTTTTACATCTGTTTGCTGAGCACGCCGAGGCACCTGCATTGCACCTTTTCATGGAATATCTCAGCGATATCGAACCAAGCATGCTGGACCCCGAGGCCAAATCCAAGCAAGGTGTCACGGCAAGCGAAGTCTTTGGTGTGAGGACCAACGTGGACTGCGATACGCGGAGGATATGGCAGGATCTCATTGATGCTATTCAAGGCTTTTCCATGTCAAATATTGGTGATACAAAGGCAGAGGAGTGGGATTCAGAGGACGAATACCAGGATGCAAAGTCTTCGTGGGAGTAAAATGTTGTTTGAGTCATGCGGCTATATATAGCTGCGCAATATATGGCTGTTGTAGCTGCCGCTGATACTATAGACGCATCTAATAGCACGTGGGTCCTTCTCTGTCGAAAACCATCGCACTTTCCGGACAACGTGGATCTGTGAAATCCACCTCCCAACAACTGTAGCCCAATTGGAGCTTGATTGCACAAAGGAGAGTACGTTTTGCCATAGGGAAGGCCTCACCACCTCCGCAAAAGCTCACTGTTTCCTTCGAAGCTTCTCTAGGAAGGGACATCTAGCTTTGCTGTTCCACGGTATTCGACGCTCGATTTTCAGACTCAAAGGGGGCAGCGTGTTCAATTTCTCCTGGTATATCCAACCAACAGTCACTGTCTATGGACACGATGGGATAGTTTAATATGGATTGAGAAGATCCCGGGGTTCTTGGAATAGCCTAGACATGGTCAACGAGTTAAGCCCGTTTTGAAATTCATTTTTGGGTGCGGAAATCGTGAGAAAGCACGGTTCTGATAGCCTTTTCCAGTACCCATCACTGACGGAAGTACTTGAGAGTACCGCCATGGCCCTCGCTGCGGCTGACAGACAGTCTCGAGGCCAGGAACCGCAATCAGGCAATACAGGGGAGTTACTCTTGTGCATATAACTCGAGGACTTCAGGCACGGACGAACGTTTTCTTATTTCCGAGTAGGAAAATTCATTCGAGAGGACCTAGGAAAGCTTGGGCCATAACGTCGTTTCGAAGGATTCATGTTCTTCCTTACAAACGGCCTGGTGAACCTCTAGGCTGCACCTGTACAATTTCGCGCCCTCAAATACAGATCCTTTGTCTCTATCAAGCGTCAGCAGAAATAGAAATGTCCAAAGCGTCCATCTTCAATCTTACCAAACGAAGCACCCGCTCCGGGAGGAGGTTCGCCATAATCCGGCCGAAGGCTCATGGGAGGGCGGCAATGTGTTCTCAGGGCTTGATGAAGCAATTAAGGAGGGCCTCGGTACCAAACACGCGCGTCCAGTTAACATCGAGAACCGCGAATATTCCTCGAGAAAGCAAGCAACGATGACCATGACCAAGATCGAGTTTTCCCTTCCCCCGAGTCCCACAGCTTTCCAAGGCCTCGCTCACTGCCCGAGGCTTCGCAGTCAAGGTTGATGCAGGACATTACTATTCCTGTGCTTGTGAATGTCTCCTCCTGTTCTATAGGGAAGCGGACGCCGCGTAAAGACGCTGCGTTTCAATGCACTCATGCAAAATTTCATGGCCTTGCCACTTGGAATTTGGCAAAGCATTTGGGGATATGCGATGAAATCTCTGAATGAAGTGTTCCTATACGGAGGCGACAGCCTTCACCCTAGAGCCCCTAATGGAACCCCTCCACTCTGCAAAATCCCGAGTTGCGAGAAGACCCCTTCTCCGATTTTTTTTCACGGTTGTCGCTTCATGCTCCCGACTAGGGACGGCAGTCAATGCCTCCGGCGGTTTCTGGCTACGATACTGGTGGACCTGCCCAAGTGCGACAGTGGACATGCGTGGGTGCCGTAAGGGTCCTAATAGTGCACGACTACACGGTGCTTACGGAGAACCACCCAGGCTTCCGAGAAGTGTTGCTCCTTTTACCCTTGCCATGGAATAGTAGGTTCCTTCGACAGTATGTTCACGATGACTGTAATTTTCGACGAAGAGAGCCCCGCAGACCCTTCAACCAAGGCTCTGCCCTCCGTAATGAGACGACTGGCGTTGATCGTATATGGTCACCTCAGCCTTTTTTACTCTTAATTTGCCCAAGAACGTATCCGTCCAACAGCCCCTTCTGGTAATTGCCCTCACTTAAGCTCTTTCCTCGCTTTGGGTTTTTTGAAACATACTCTCGCCCTCATCCCCTGCAGCTTTCTGGTCCATCATCTACTCTGACGAGCGACAACAGGTTTCCATCAGCCAAATTATATCCCTCGTCCTCGGGGTAGTCAACGTGCCTCCGTGGTAATTGGAGCTCCAAGGGACAGGGCAGCGGAGCTAGATGAAGATGGAGAGAAAGGGCGACCGCGGGTATTCCATGGCGACGCAGAAGTTGCGATGCCTTTTACAGTGGCTTTTTTGGCTCTATGCCTGGAGAAGGCGGAGATTTATCCGAACAGCAAGTAGAGAGAAACCGGGAGATTACGTTCTCCTGCATGACCTCGAGCACACATTTTTGCAAGAAGTTGAGGTAACCGCCTTCGAACCAGTGAGGACGCTTCAAGCTCACGCGAACAGCCTCATTTGGGTAAAGGGAGGAGAGGAGTCCCCCAAATGCGGCCCCATTGAAGGTCTCTTACGCGTCGCTCGCAATGAAAACAGCCAGGTAGCCTTGATTTCCTTGGAGTTGAATCCGGGTGCCGACCCCGCTAGACGAGTCCGCTTGATTGTTAGCATGAAATCCGAATCTCCTGCGTGTGTACTCACTCGGTGCGCCACCTTCACCTGCCACTTGATCTGTAGCAGATTGCGAAGACATCGTTCTGCGGTTCCGATAAATGCCGAGGGGATTTGAAGGATCTAGGAGGACGAAGATCTCGAAGGAGTCGTCTTAAAGCGCATGCCGCGTGAGGTTGCAGAGTAACGGCGAGGGCGAGCGGCGTCGGAATTGTGTAGCTTGAGAGTTTATGGTGGGGTACGAAGTGCCCCTCACCTGACCTGCACGTGGTTTGCGCTAGCGCCATCATCGGGCGGTGGAAAGCTGTGCACGTGGTGGAATCGCGTCTGCGTCACGCGGTCACGTGCCCGACTCTTCCATCCCGCTTTCACTTCTAGGGATGCATGGAGCTGATCTCCAGACTTCTTCGATGCCGGGGGCCATAGAACTCACGCTCTATAGATAAAAATTGTCGCCTGCTAGCTGCACTTTGTGAGTACGTCGTTCTCGTCGGGGATCAGTAGCAGTGTTTGGTGGGAATGCTTCGAGGGGATGTTAAAATGTCTTTCAATCGAACCCCATGGCTTCAGAAAAGAACCCACGCTATTTTTCGATGATTCCCTCCATGTCCCTGTAATACTTGAAGAATATTACTGGCCAATTTAGTAGACCAAGTGAAAGTGTGGTGAGCACCTAGAGCAAAGACCCTTCACCAGCAAGATTCTGTCACATTCTTTCATAGCTCTCAGGTTAGTCCCCTCCCACCTGGAAATCTCCAAAGGTGTCGTATTGGAAACTTGGCTACACAAGAACAGCGAAATACAAATGAACCAGCGGCGAGTTGTGGGTAACGTAGCTTGGACCAGGCTACAGAGCAACGATCAAAACCGAGTCCTGCAAGCCACCTGCAATCACTCGCGCAAGAAGAACGTCGCCGGCGGGACATGTCGATCCCCAATTTCCACTCTCTTCTTCCTCTCCTTGACCTCTTCCGCAGAGAGTCCCTCTCCTCCATCAGGCAAAACTTGCTCAGAATCTCCTCGGCCCACTTCTCAACATCGAAGTCGGTTCCGATCGGATTCTGTCCGTACAGGGGGCCTCGCATGAACGCATCAGCATCTTGATTTTCCTCGAAATTTGTCGACTTGCATCTCAATCTTGTTTCCGTCCGGATCGCGATAGTATAGGCTGGTAGTAGGCCCGTGGTTGACGCTCCAGATGGGGAGAATCGGCTGCGGGAGGGACTTCAGGTGCGCGTATTGCTGAGCAAGCGCCGTTAGGGTAGGATAGGTGAATGCTAGGTGGTCCAGCCCGGAGTATTGTGGCTCTTTCGGCTTGTCTACAGTATCTGGTGTCTGTACTATGGCGATTCGGTGGTGTTCCTCGTCGTATCGAAGGAAGGTCAGGACTGGTGTCGCGTGCACGATGTCCGCATTCAAGAGGTCGATCCAGAATTGAATCATAGCCGCATAGTTGGCCGATGTGGTACGGAGAACCGCATGCGCAAGAGCCGTGGGAGATTGGCGCACCATTTCGTTAGAACTGAGAGATCGGACTTTCTCGTCGAAGGTGATGTCTCCACTTTAGGCAAGCTGGAGAGGTTGGAAGGCCGGAGGAATTCTCAATGAAGCATCGATGTTTGAAAGAGGATGGGAGAACGACTTTATACTAAGTTACTAGAGCTAGTTTTGCGAGCACTTCTCCAATCAGTCAACTTCTTTCAGGATATCAAGCAGCTCTCCTCGGCCCGAGTGAAGTTCGTCGAAGCCTGAAAGGTCACCGAAGGGGAGCTCACCGAAGGCGGAAACTGCTTCGGCCGTAATCACAGATCTTGGAGTCCCCGTCCGCTTGGGGACCCGTCATTGTATGCGTAGAGAAGGCGACGTTGCTGCGTGGGTTGCGCGTGGCTGTAGTTTGGACGACCCACACCGCTAGCAAATGCGCGCCCGGACCTCTCGGCTCCCCGGTCTCCATCTCCACCCGAACGTCATCTCACCCACAGCCCACTCACCATCCACTCTGCCCATGAATCCGCTTTCAGGCACGAGCCAAAGGACTCGCAGTAGCCGCAAGGCTGCTTGTACTAATTGTCGCCACAGGAAGGTGAAATGTAAGCGCGTTCAGACGATGCCTGCTGGCTGAATGCAATGCCATCGCTTTGACTCACCATGGAACCAAGGCAATGGGAGCTCTCCATGTTCGAACTGTCTGCGTTTGAAGCAGACTTGTTTGTACACCGTTTCACGTCGCGGGAAGCGACCAAACCTTCGATCTGCTGTTGATTCCAGCCATGGCGGAGCAGAGTCGCGGTCAGCTGCGATGAGCCGTTCGGAATACCGTGGGATGGAGGACACTCGGCAGCAAGAGACGGTTTTGGAGTGCAATCTTAGCCAAAGGCAGTCGACTCTTCGTTCTCCATCACAACCAATACCTGGGCAACAAGCCGAGTCGGGTCACCGGTCACGTCTCTTCTCGCCATATGCCGCATCGGATTCGGCGCCTTTTCACAATTCACAAATACTCTCGGCAAGACCTTCTTCTTCCGAAGTTGATAGCAGATTCGCCTTACTTTCTCCCGCTCAGAATCAAGTGGAAGACGAAGAAGAATGTGTCATTCCCTTACAAAAGGTCAGCTGGGAACATCACGGCCCTTGGTCCTGGGTCTCAATATGCTCCCTGCCTGGACTCCGTTGGGTCGCTGAAAAGACCGGCAACGATGAATTCCCGGCTGTCGCGCATGAACTCACAAAGACGTGGGGTAAGCGTCTAAAGATGAAGCGATTCCGAACAAATACCTCCAGATACCCGGAGCCAGAGGAGAAGGATGCATGGACGTATGTGACAGGTAGGTCGCCTGCAGACCTGTTTTTCCCTTCGTTACGAATCATTATCGACCCGCTGAAGCGTACTTTGAGAATTCATATGAAGCCGTGTTTGGAATAATCCATCGTCCTGCGTTCGAGAATCGGTTGCGGGCCTTCTTCGATCATTCGAATCCCGAGGAAGCAAACGACTCATCGTGGTTCGCTCTCCGGAATATCATCTACGCCATGGGTTGTCGATGTACCCTTGCTAGCGATCCATCCATCTCATTTGTTGATGCCAACGCTCGAGCCCACCAATTCTTCCAGAATGCAATGTCCGTGTTTACCGATATGGTTTTCGGTCACACTGGCCTCACCGCTGTTCAGGCTCTTGCGCTTATGGCTCTTTTTGCCGAAGGGCTTGGGAGCGCAGCTCTCGAGTACCCCCTCTACACAAACTCGGTGCACTTGGCCCAAGCCAAAGGCCTTCACCGAGATCCTTCCCTATCTTGGCATCTATCAGAGTCGGAAATTCTGAACCGTCGCTGGCTTTGGTGGGCTATCTATTGTATCGAGAAGCAGATGGCCTTTCGGAGCGGCCGTCCGTCAGCGATTGATGACGACAATATAAGCACCCATATCTCGACCAAGACACCAATCGGGAGTTCCGTTGATGTTCATGTATTCACATTGATCGTTAGACATGCGCAAATCTCTGCAGGGATCTCCCGGCGAATAACCTCCGTCAAGGCTTCCAAGCAGTCTTCAGTCCATGCAGCGGAGACGGTTAGTGATATCCACGACTAACTGCAGACGCTCCTGGATGAGATACCCCAGACCTCCGCATGGGGTCTCTAGGGGGCCAGCAGTCGTGCCCCTCTGCCGCGCGGCGGGTCCAGGCAGTCTATCTACACCTTGCGATTCATGGCAGCCTCATGGCCACGCACGTCATCTTCTTCTACCCATGGATTGCTCGTCGGTTCCATTGCCATTCTGAAGCCCTACGCCATAGCCAGCTTACCACATCCTCCTCAATGGTCTTCAACGCCGCGAGACAGATCATCCTGACGCTTCGCTCTTTACAGGTAGACGCATCAACTCCGGCTTGGCTCGCATTCTACTACCCAATGTACGCCCACATCAACGTATTCATCTATCTACTCGGTCATCCGTCTGCGGCGAGCGCATCGAGCGATCTCACGCTTCTTGACATCTCCGCCGGATACTATGCGCAAGTGGCACTGGTCACATCGTCCGAAATCTCGTTCACATTCCCTCGTGAATCATCTGCCATCTGCGCAAGGGTCATCAAAGCGCGAGGGTGTAGTAGCAAAGAAAAGGATGTTGATTCGGTTCCCGTCACGCCGCGGACAAATTCACTTTCTGCCGGGATTGATACCGATGGTTCTGGTGCTCAGTGGGACGCTGACTTTGGAATTGTCACGGCCGCAGAGAATATGTCTGCATATCCACATGAAAATGTGAGTCCTGTTCTGCTTGGGTGATGATAGGCCACTAACGGGTTCGATTTGCACAAGGGAATATTGTTTGAAGGATTGGAATTTGACATGGAGAGCTGGAAAGCCATCTCAGACATGGGTCTGACAGATGGGCAAAACGTCGAGTACTTTGAAATCTAACGGCTCCCGGCCAAGACCGAACGAGGTACGAATTCTCTTCTTCCATTCTGGGTAGAATAACTGCTAAGTGCTCTAGAATTGTGGAATACAGCCGCCCCTTCTTCTGCAGCCAAGGTGGCGAGAGTCATTAGGGCTACCTAGGTCTGAAGGCAGATTTATTCAACTACGTCAGGCTATACATTCGCCGCAGGAAACGGGCTACCTACCAGATGCATCCAAACCCGGATCTTTCGGTGAAATCATACCTCAACGACTACCTCGCGGCTTATTTCAGCATCATCAGTCGTATCGATGGCTTGCCGGGTGTGCCTCCATACTGTGGTCATGTCATTCGACGTCTGTGATCGCGTTCGTGCATGCCGCGCTCCAGCTTCTTCAACTCTTGACCGGTCAGCAAGCGCCGTAGTGTCTGGATTTGGCGACAAAGGAGTTGACGAGGAAATCGAGCTCGACGAGCAATTCGGCTCGCATTATTTGTCATTGGGGCTCTTGGCTGCTTCAACCAGCTAATCTAGTGGTGGAGGTTCTCACTTCCTGGTCGCTAGGAGAGCGACTACGCGTCTTGCTCGTTCGTTCATTACAAGCGGTTCCAAGATTTGCACTTGCTCTTTCTCAAAGAGCCCTGATGTCACTTTGAACTTTGCCAAACGGCGGATTTTTCTGGTTGACATGAATCTTTTAGAATTCTCGCATTCACTACAGTTGGGGCAAATTGACATAGCTCCTTGATGCATTTTCGACTTCCCTTCTCCCGACGTTTTAGTTGATAAGAGTATTCGGACTAGAGAGCGGGAACGAGAAATAATGAACAACCCTGATAACTGTAGCTTTGAGGGTGACATATTCACATCCTCCGTGCAGTAGAATCCTAGAATATAGTCCGAACAAGATGTGTCTTCAATGACCTTAGATATCAAGCACGACCCATCAAGTTGAGTGCCGAGGTCATCAGTGTCACATTATAATGCCCCATCTCGGCGTTATTCACCGGTTCGAGCTGACGACGTAATTCAAAATGACTACCAGCTCCACGGCCACAGACATATCGGCCCCGAGTTACCCGATGATGCATTGGGGTTGCAGATGAGTTGCTACCCACAAGTGCAAGAAGTCTCACAGCCAATAAGACAATTCCAGCTCTACAGAACGGTCGTCTGGCGTGTTCACGAGCACCAAAGTGGATCACGTGAATCTTCCCGGACCTACCAGAATGCTCACGAGCGTATAAGCCGGGGCTAGCAAACCATGTAGCAATCAAGCGTCGCCTTGATTGCTCATCTTTCTGGCTCATATAAGTGCACACCACGACCTCGCGAGTAGAAGGACACCAATTCCCCGCTGCGAAGGTCCTGAACTCTATGCGACCATGGAAAGACGAGTGTGCCATCGCCCCTATTAAGAAAGAGGACGACAGCGACCCCGAGGATGGTATCAAGCGGGAACACTCAATGAGCGAGGCGCCTCGCGACGACCGGCGTAACAATGATGACGAAGAACGTTCCAATGATACCGGGGATGACGAGGGTTCCAAATCTCGCTATGCGCAATGGACGACATGGTTCTGGCTTCATGCCCAGGTAGTCCAACTTATGCGAAACCATCGGGACCTCAGAACAGAATATGAATCTGAGATTCAAGAAGAATGACATGTTCAAGAAAGAGAGGAACGTTTGAATCAAAATCCCCAACCAAGCCAACAAGCCAGAGATCTTCTGGACCAGGCGCGACGAAAGATGCGAGCTGACGGTAATCGACTTAGAGACGCGGACAAGCCAATAACGGAGGACGTTGAGACGATGACTGTGAGACTGAAGGCAAATGGCAAGGAAGGGGAGGTGATACTCGAGAAGGTGCCGAAAGACAAGGAAAACGCTTTCTGGAAATTTGATCTAGCCTGGAAGGCGTTCATATTCACCCTTGGTGCATCGGATCTTATCTCTCGTGTCACACTTGTGAATCGATCTTACTCGTGGACTTGGGCTGTTATCTGCGGTATTGTTACCACCTTGCTCGTCTTCTGTCTTTGTTGCTTGAGTTTCATGTAGGCTATGGTACTTAGGTTTGCACCTGCGGGATACGCCTCGTAGGTCTTTTTAACCTTTTCTTGACCATTTCTCCTATTCTGCTTGTTGGCATGCATTTTGTTGTCTTAGTGTATTATCTTAGTTGTCATCTTGTAATTTAGATCTGCAGAAGCTGTATTGTTCAATTGATTGTTGAGGATGTTTGCAGTCTCTCTGGGTCCGTAGAATGAATGTTTGACACTATCTCTCCTCCGTAGCAATATCATATGTGTTGCGCTAGTGTCTACGCTTTCCACCGTGTCTCCGAGTTCTGCATACATTGGGCCAATGGAGCTGCATGCTACCACGGAGTCGAACTTCTCAGCCAACTATCTAGGCGTCCGTAAAAAAACAGGACTCGAATGCCACCATATATAGTAGATGAGATTAGTCGTAATTTTTATCTCCCATGAGTGTTTCTGTGGGGTCAAAAAGAGGAGGAGACTTGCACGCGACAGAGTCTCCTCCAGTCGCTTTCGAAGGTATCCGAAGTTCCTTTAAAACGAACTAAAGCTGGACATGGGCATGGGCAATGCTTCCTTTAGACGAACGAATCTTGTTGCTGATCTCAGTTCCAAAACAAGCTAATATCATTCATTCACCCAATGACCCCAGGAGCGTGTAATCGTCCTGAATACCTCTATGAATACCTCTACCATCATTCTATGTATCATAAATCAACGTGTGGTGATATAATTTTTAGCCTTTAAATCTTCTACTCACACTTCGGATCCAATTATCAGGGTATTTCTCATTGGAGGAGCTAGTGGGTGCCTTTGACGTGTCATGGTAGGTATGTATCCAGATTCTAACCCCGTAATGTCACTGTAATGAAGCATTGGCGTCGATGTACTCCTGAATATAAGCAGGGCTACTTCTGAATCTAAGTAAGGTTACTGGAGCCCTCCTCCTTCTCCATAGTAGATGCTTGGGCCGGGCGCAGCTCTGGTGGGGAGTTCAAGGGATTTACACCCAGCCTCAAATTTTCTCTCGCACAGGGCCTGTTGTAGCTCCGAAAGGGACGAGGCCTTTTAAGGCTGCCATCGATGCGGAACAATGTGATAGAAGTAGGGACACTTGGGTTTCATTGAGATAACGCGGCCTGGGACCGTCGTTGGGCAACCGGAGCAAATAAAGTTCAGCCTCATCATTACGCAGAGGCATTCCACTAATGTACGACATAATCGATAAATCTGTTTCTCGAAGGAAAGGCTGGCGACTGCAGAGACTTACTTCCGCGGGTATTGGAGATCACAAACAACCAATCGAAAGGAAGACGCGGCGCCAGCTGTTTTGGCGGGTGCAGGCAGACTTTCACCTCGGAATCGGGCGGTGTGAACATGGGAATTTGGACGTCACGAAGGCATTCTCGAGACCAACACCATGTCTCAAAGGGTGGTGCCCATGTCCCGTTGTACGTCAACAAACTGGACTATTGTACGTAAACAAACTCGACCATTATAAATGCGCAAACAAACTTGATCATTGTACGTAAACATGTTTAACTATTGTAGGTAAACTGTTTCTAGTTTCCTATAACTAACACACTTTCACAATATCCTTCATGACATCCTGTCATCCACATACATTATTCTTCCAATTACGCTACGCTATTAACCAAGAGTCTCAAAGAGATCATGCCGTCCAGCCAAAGGTATCCAACATGCCTTGTCTTCGGGATCTTCGAGCAAGCATACATCGTAAACGAACACAACACTCTAATTGAAGGGGGGAATGGCTACATAAGACATTGAGACGCGAATTAAGAACTCCTATCTTCGAATATTCTCCCCGCAACGCTACATTCCTCTGTCACTAACATAGCGGAGTACGACATACAGCGCTACATTTCGGCATAAAATTGCTCACAACCACGCCACCTTCAATATCAGGCATCACGCCTCCTCCCACTCCTAACATCGAGCAACTCGAACAGGAAAAAGCGTCCTTGACCTCGAATATCTCCGCTCTTGAAGCAAAACACAAAGATAGGTTGTCCAAAGCAGAGCAAGAGCGTCGCAAACTGGTAATCATAATCAAAGATTTGGACAACCAAAAGAAAGGAATGGAAGAAACACTCAAAGACAAGACGAAACTGTAGAACGCGTTGGTGCTGGGAATGCAGGTGGAGACATTGAATCGGGATACCGAAGCCAAGGCATTCAAGATCGAGAAGCCTCAGAATAGCCAGGGAGATCTTGGTGTCCGGGTAGTTGCTCTGGAAGGAAAGATTGCAAAGGAGACGAAGGCAAAAGACGATCTTGCTGCCCAGTTTGCGGCTCAGACGGCTGCGAATAAGAAAGCTGGAAAAGGACAATGACCCGCGAGTGAGGGTTCTCGGACGTGAGCTTCAAGCCGAGACGCGCTCAATGAATGATCTCGCCGACAAGGGCAATGCTCTGACCGATTGTCTGACATATTTGAAGGAGGAACATGAGGAGCAGATCAAGAACCTCCACGAGGCATACGATGGCCTTGAATACGAGGTTGAAAACGGGCTGCTGCCAGCCAAGAGCAAGCTTGAGAAGGAGAATGAGAACCCCTCCGTCCGAGTCGTTGTCTCGAAGGTAAGCTGGAAGCAGAAACCACGGCCAACAACAAGCTCCTGAAGAACAAAGCGGAGCCCAATACTCGGCTGACGGCGAGTCTTGAAGATCTGTTCGAGCAGGCTCGGAAGCAGAATGAGGACCTGAAGGCTCTGTGCGGAACGTCTGTAGCCAAGAAGGGGGAAAAGCATAAGTGGTTAAGGCGTTTGGGTTGGGCAACTAATGGCCGAGATAGTTTGGGGTCACTTGTGGCAGATCTGTGAGTATCTATATGGGAGATATACCCTGTTTCATGTCGGTCGCGTGCAAAAGATTCGAGCTTATTTATTTTAGAAACGACGAATAGATTTCCATTTGAGAAACAGTCATGGGCCATACACGGATACATTGTTGGTGACAACACCGTGCGGTGCTTGACGTACATGTTGTTGAAACCTTAGACGTTTTCGAAGACCTGCTTAAAGACATCCAGATTGCGCTGTCCGGAAGGCCCCGCAGCATAAACAGCAAACACGACATGCTCAAACCAACCACCAAACTCTTCAAGCTCAAGCGCTGCCTTCATCTCCCTCGCAACAGCTTTCGGCGGACACCCATAAGCTCCACATCCCATAGCTCCAAGAACCAACTTAGTCACGCCATTGACGGCTGCCATACGCAGTGTAAGCAAGATCTTTTCCCTCAAATCCTGCAGGTCCGACTCTTTCGCAAAGTCGTTCCCAGATTCCGTTTTCTTGACCTTCGGCCAGCAGGGTGCGGCGACCGTCATAACAGCAACAACATGGCGCCGGGCAACAGGCAGCTCAACAAGATCATTCGCCAACGTGTCTCTAAAGACAACAACATCAGGCGAAAAGATGCCCGCGCAGGATCCGGGTCCGACGTTTGGCCATGGATACCACTCCCGCTTAAGCGTCGCATACAGCGTCGACGAATAGCACAGAGCTTCTTCTTGCGTTTGGGAAAGCGTGTACCGCCAACCTCCTCCGCGCTCTCGATCACTTGCCAGATTCAGAACTCCAATCTTCCCGCCATTGGGAGGCAGGGCTCGGGCGAGCTCGAAAGCGTCGCTGTTGTGGATTTCGATGGGCTTCAGAGTCAGGTTTGGATACCCTGGGTGGGATTTGGTGAGTGGCTCGAGTTGGGATGGGATGAAGGTGCTGTTAAGCGAGCCTCCTGGGGTCGAAGCGGCGATCTCTTCTGAGCGCGCGATGGTGTCCGTGCAAACTTGGCGACGAGTTGCGAGATTGATCATTATGATTTCTTTCTGAAGTTGAGGGTGTGAAGGATGTTGTGCTAGAAAGTGAGAGTGGACTTTGGTTGTCGCTATAGCCCGCCATCGTTGTTGCCTGGACAGCACAGCCACAGCCATGCCCGAAAGGGATTGGACCGGTGCGCTAAGCGAACCCATGTTCATGTCCAGTCCAGATGGTCTCTGAAGAGAATCCACAGCACGAGTAGAAGTAAAAACAAAAGTCGCTCGCCGCTGCTTGGAGGCCGGACGTATCGAGATTTGGTCCAACAATTAGGCATTCGCTACACGAGGGAGGCTCTGATGTATGGAGGCCTTGAGCAAGGCCTTGAGCAAGCGATGGAGCTCAGCCAAGATGCTAGCCAACAACCACCAAGCTACAAGAGATCCCACTTCGACTTCAGCCCATTTGTCTTCAGATCTTATCTCTTCTGTGCCTATGTAAAAGGAGACAGCACCTAGCAAGTAAATTCCGTCCTAAGTCAAAACAGTAAGCGGAATTTTTAGCGCCTAGATGTGTAATTCGAGTGTAGTAATCGCAAAAATGGAACACATTTTGTAAGCAGGTGGGGGGCCAGGTGTCACTGGAGATAGAGAGCAGATATGATGGGTGAATTGAGGGTTCTCGTGTGTATTGTGTGTAGCTCATGTATGTGTCCATCATGTGTGTGTGTAGTGTACAAATCAGAGGCTCTTATAGTAGTTGATCGAGCTTAGTCATAGGACCGTAGTCGTGTGACGGAGCTCTGGCTGCTTACGCATTTCAACCCCACTCACCTCTACTAGACTGAAGGGCAGGGAAAAAGGATTGTCTTTCCAGTTCTAAATTACAGAATTCGTCACTCCCCACCATCCCATTTCCTTATCTACGAACCTAGCACCTAGAAAATTTATACCTCGAAATGCACTTTAAGAGTAGTAACCGCAATATTGTAACGTAGCGGAAATTAAAAGAAAGATGGCAGATACAAGGGACAGGGAAAGGGATCCGCATATCTGTTGCATTCTACATCACACCACACCTAGTAAACAACGCCCGCCGCGCAGGCGTCTACAAGTTTCGGCTATGCTGTGCCCGTCTTCGCGGACATGCGTGTGACCCGTTTTCGCCCGGTTCCTCAAGCACACCCTCTGGATCACCCTCCATCTTGCTTCTGCAGCTCGAGGCTCAAGACCGTTCAAGGATTCGGTATGTAACCTCCACGCATCGGAATTTTCCCTTGGTGAAGACGGCTCGTGTTCGTTGTTCTCGGTAGTGCGGGGAGTATTGGATTTCGGCGGGGGATCCGGATCCGGATTTGAATGAGGATGGATGCTTTTCGCAATTCGGATTGTCCCAAGCATTTCGATATGACCTGGCGGTGATGCAGGAGGGGTCGTGAAGGATCATGGAAGGGGTTAGCTCTGACTACCTTTCACTGGCATTCGAGCGGAAAGGTCATTGCTTCCGGAGTTTCGTCAGTCTGACATCTTTCCTCAAGGCTCATGTGGTGACTGCTGCGAGAGATCCAAGGTGATTCATGAATGAGGCGGAAGAGTTGGAATGAAGACTCATTTGAAGCGATTCTGGGGGTGCAGAGATTTTTATGGGGATGGTGGCCGGTGGCCGGTGGCCGGTAGCCGTCGCTATAATTACGGAAGGTGAATGCTCGGCGACGGGACTTCGGTGATTGCGTCATTGAAACGATACTCACCCAAAGTCGGAGTGATTTGTGCACCGTAATGCGTACTCTTTCTGGAACGGTTCCCAAGCCGGGCTTGCCACGAAACGAGATCCTCGCCATGCTCCACGCCAAGAGAAACACATTCATCCTCACAGGCCCCACGCGATGATAGATCCGTACTAGCCACCAGCCCCCGTCCGCACCCCAAACGCCTCAGCCAGCGAACAAGAACGAAAATGTCCTTCCTCCGGCGCCTATACCGCCGCAACACGATCCTCTGGGAACTCTGCGCCAAGCGTCATCCCTCTGTCCCACAACCACGGCCTCCCATACCAATCTCCCCCGAAAACCTCAACTCTTGCGGGAGACTAAACGCCGAACTCGAATACGTGCGCCAATGGAATGTGTGGCTGTTGGTGAAAATCCTTGGTCCCAGTACATATGGCGGGACTGAATACTAGCGGAGTATAGGTTGGTTGCTAGGGTTGGAGGGTTAGAGGTTGTTTTTCAAAAGAGAGGAAAGATTGAGAAGGACAGAGAAGAAGAATACTGGGGAGAGGAAGGTGGACGAGAAGAAGAAGGAGAATGTGGAGACAGAGGATGTGGAGATGGTGGAAGTGTTGGATGACGAGATGGAGGGGGAGGTATTGTTGGCAGGAGCGGAGGTGGGATATGAGAACGGAAGTGAGCACGGATTGCCTGAGCCGCGAGTACAGTAAAATGCCCACAAATACGCGTCTAGGTTGTTGGAGCGGCATACTGAGGGCGTTGCCGTAGTATGATGAGCCTTGAGTATCTTGCGTGAAGCCGGTATTTCTGGATGCGCCCCACCCGCGCTTCAGTCGGTGGTATGCCAATAGCGAATACAGCCATTAAGATCGTTTAGTCTTATAATCGCCCTCAATCCATCAGCATGTAGCCGTTTCTCCATGCGAAATACGTCGTCGATACCGATTATCGCCCGACCAACCATCATCCTGCGCAGATAGCCATTGCGGGCCTGTTTGGCCCCGTCTGCCGCAGTGGGTGGCTCTGTCGTCGGGGAGAAGGGGGAGGGGGGGGGGGGGGGGGGGTCAGTGAAGGGTTGGAAAACAACCATGGACTGGATCCGGGATCGAGAGAGGATAGCTAGAAATGTCGGGTCATTACAACTGGGGAAGTGGATACAATAATCCATTAGGCTAGGCTACGGCGGCTTGTACTATAAAAAGGCCCCATCTGGTAAAGTCGGCAGGAAGCCCACTAGATAACATTAGGGCGCGATCTTTGCGAATTGTCAGCACCCAAGTTGGAAAGACGAGCGCATGACAGCTTGATGTCTAAGTTACGCTCCACCTATTGGATTGTCATGCAATAATCAGCCACAGCAAGGAGAATGAACCTCAAATCAGCTACATTAGAATTCCCGCGATCATGGATAAAACAAGTCAGCGGTAGCTTATGCTATGTTGCGGTGACGATCGCTAGGCATTCGTCACGATGTCTTCTTAGTCTAGGCCAATGTAGCTAGAGACATGGTCAAAGCGAATGCATCTGATTCGGGGGAAGTTGAAGAATTAAAGCAATCCAGGTAATAAAAAAAGTCTAGCGAGCTATGCGAGTGCATTTCGGTGCAAATACTAACGTCACCATAGCACGTGAACACATGCACGTTCCGCCCGTCTTACAAAATTCATCTGGAGCATCCTCGTCTCTACAACATCCTTTCAAGGAACAAGCAAGTTACCCGCGAGGTCCACAGGTTCTCTATGTGTTTAGAGAACCTTGTCAAGCTTGATATTCTGCTTTCGGTGACCGCTTATTCCTCTTGCGAACTTTCCGACCCTTTTGTCTCTAGCTCTTGAGATGGATAGTATGCCTTTGCCTTAGAAGATCTGTATACACTTTTGATTGCACCATATCAAGCTAAAAGCATCTTTCCGTCGAGGTTGGCTGGTCTAGTTGGATTATTTTTCTAGCAGCTCGTCAAAAAGAGTACATGAAGGTGCCCAAAAATCGGTTCTACGTCAGGTGCATTTCCCTAAGTGGGTTTCGTCGAGCCCGCTTGCTTTAGTATCACGCGCGAGCCGTGTCAACGTACGCACCATGTTCCACCAATCAACGAACGCCAGTACGTACGGAATCAATTTACTCCGAGGAATTGTTCCACTTCTCGGGACCATTCTCTCCAGCCTACTCCTGATCAAAGTTTTATCATCTCAAGATAGGAAACCTCCACATGGAGACGTACTGTACTACTCCTATTGAGTAGTTTTACCGAATACCTATGTCTAAACCAATATTCCGAACGTTAAGTCGTTCTCTTCAGCGTTAGCGATTCCTGGTTAAGCCTTTCCTGCTATTATAAAATGGGTATTAATACGCATACCAGCAGGGTATGATGACCGCCCTTCTTTTAGTATGTTACACTAGTAGTAAGATTTCCGCCTAGGAATAGGTACTTAAACTACTTCACCAGCCACGACCCCGAAATTCATCCACGCACTGGGAGGAGAGTACTAGGACCCTGGTTCTTAAAATAGCGTTAGTTTCACACTTTTAGAACGCCACGAGATCAGGATCGTTCACGTCAAAGCAGCAGGTTCTAGCTAATCATAATAAGCCCAAAAGCTGTGAGTCTTGCAGTCCAAAAATCTCTTATAAAAAGGATTTCCCTGCTTCCCTTTAATCCAGACCTAGAATTTGCTTATATGTTGCTGTTCTTCTAGTGTCTAGATGCTTAACAAGTAGCAGATACGGGCCACTGCACAACAAGCGTTGTGGTAGGAGGGCAGAGGGGGCCAATTAGCAGGGAGCTTATTAGTGTTCTAAGGCCTGTGAGGCCAGTAAGTGTGCAGCTAATAGGGAGGCTAAGTAGGATAGGGATAGGCTATCTAAGGGAAGGGGGAGGAGGTTATGGAAGTAATGGGTGATTTGCTATCTTTATGTTATCATTAATGTTTCTATGTTAGAATTTCATTGCGTTAGGGCTTAAGGTCTTTCTCCTATAGTAGTTTTCTTTATATCTAGGGTTTTTTTTCTTTTAGGCTTCTTATACCTCTCCTCCCCCCTCTCTTGCTATTCACTTATCGCTTGTTGTTTCCGTTGTACGCCAGCAAGTTCGCAGAACCCTTGGGGTCCATAACGCGTCCAGGGGTGGCTAATGCTAAAACACGAGCCGTAATGTCCTTTGCGGATGACGGGCCCTCTAGTCCACGCAAGTACGACACCAGACCAGCAACATGCGGCGACGCCATCAACGTGCCAGTTAGGACCTAGGTGGCCGTATCAGACGTGTACCATGCTGACAAGATGCGCGTTCTAGCAGCAAAGATGTCGACAACTAGGCCGTAGTTAGACGAAAAGCCACAAGCGTTGTTCTGCTGAACGTTTCTAACGGTAATGGCTTCTAGGGAGCGAGAGGGCGAGGATAGTGAGACGTCGCTTGCTTTGTTGCCAGACGCTACGACGGAGAGTACGCCTTGTGCAAAGGATGCGGTCATGGCAGAGTCCCATAGCTTGGATGCAGGGCCACCGAGGGACATGTTGATGACGGCCGTGTTGGTACGGTTCTTGGAGACAATGTCGTTGATGGCCCAGTTAAAGCCATCTAGGACATTGGATGTAGATCTGGTGTCGCCGTCAAGGACCTTGACGGCGATGACGGTTGTCTTTTTGGAGACACTAACGGTTTTGCCTCCTATAGTGCCAGCAACATGGCTTAGAAGAGTATTAGTAACAGTGCCTTATATAAGATTTAGGACAAATTACTTACGTCCCGTGGCCGTTGTTGTTGGCACTGGCGGTGCCTTTTACGGCATTGTAGCCCTAGACTGCACGACCTTCAAACTCGTTGTGCGTGATGCGAACGCCTGTGTCGACCACATAACTGAAAGTTCCCTCGCCAGCAGAGGAGTCGTAGGTGTAGTCAGTGGCACCCGTGGTCCTAGATAAAATGCTACCAAGGCCCCATGCTTGTCCAATGTTTGACTCTGCACTGGAACTAGCATGTAGGATCAAAACTAGACGACGATGGGTAATTACGAGTCGAAAAACCGTAGAGTTTCATCTCATAATCTGGCTCAACGCTCAGAACCTAACTTGAAAGTCAGCGACACAGCACTTCCTTATAGCTCCACAGTTAACATGATCTCACCTCAGCCATTCCCTTCAGCTCCTCTACCATAGCATCTTTAAAAGCTCTAGCATATCCTTTGAAACCTCCAAAGCCATACTCGTGCTCAATTCTCTCGGACGTTTCACCACGTCGAGCAAGGTTACGAGCATGAATCTCGCGGACCCTAAGCTTGTGCGCCGCAACACTAGCAATGCTCGCCTCGGGCTTCAACTGCACGATCCACTTCCCCGAGATCGCCGTGGTCTGAACGCCACCCTCAGGCACAGGAGCTGCCTGCGCAAAGGAAGGCGCAGCCGCCGCTGTAAGGGCTACAACTCTTATAAAGACTTGCATAATAGATAGCAAAACAAAGGATTACAGCAAGCATAAGAAGTACCAAAACGAGTAACTTAAGGATAAGGAATTCAAACCACAAGATAGAACCACAAAGTAATACTTATACTCATAAGCAGCAAGCTATTTAGCTAATGTAGTAAAAAACCCTAGGCAACATCAGAGCAATCAGTCCTGCTGTCAAAAGACAACTTCCGCCCGCATCTTAGACCGTGCCTAGTTAAGTATGCGTCCCTGGAATTGCGAATGCTAAATCTCAAAGTCTCAATGCAAACAAGCGAGCAATGATAGTCTGCAGCACCAAAGAGTTCCAAGGCCGCCAAGCCGGGGGGGGACCTCGAATCTATATTAGCCCCGTGCACCTTCCTTGTTAGGACGCAAAACTGAACTCCATTATCTAACGTGGAATAGCGAAACGGTCCAACTTTCGTGAAGCCATAGTGACGGTCAATTAGAATCTCGGGTTGCCCGCAAGGTTAGGACGCCGCGCCAAGTCCTGCGCTTTTTGTTGTTTCTTGGAATGTTTCCACAATCTCCTAGGTACCATGCTACTAAGGGGCATGCGCCGCGTGGGATGGCGGCATGCTTCGCCTTGTCCACTCAAAAGCCTCCAAGCCTCCATATCCTATGTTGTACGCGAACCGATGGCGTGAAGCTGGTGGGCAACACGCTGAGGCGGTCTTGCCAAACACTCCATGTTGTAAGCTCGTAGCCAAGTCTGCGATCATTGGCGCGGTCGCAAGTGCGTATGTAGAATGAAGGCGGTTCTTAGGCTCAAGGGCTCAAAACTTCAGAACCATCATCAAGGCACCGCCGCTGGCTGTGTGACGCGTAGCCCAGTCGCGAGAGTCAGTCAGCTACGCTGCTAAAGACCTTTAGATAATTGTCCAGAAAAATTATTCAGAAAAGGTAAGGCGCAGATAGGGCATGTTGTATCCGTGGTTGTAGCAGCACGTCGTGTGCTTAAACATGTCCAAAGTCAAAGTTCCCGCACTTAGCGGGCATGTGGGCACGTGACAGGGTTTGCTGGTCAATCAGGACCTCCAACCCAAGATCTCATTCATCCCCTACAGACCATTAGATAAATCGCTACTTAAATAGAGACTTGGAATAGAAATAGCAGCGTTAATCTCCGCACTCTTCAACGCAGGTACTTATAGCATTTGGCTACATCAGATATAACAGCCACATACGCCTCAAAACCAGCAAACCAAGTAATCTAATCCCAGTCAGGAGTGAGCGAATGTGCTCATTCTGGATGGGAAGCTCTATATTAAAACTTCCATACTGGTAAGCAGGGAATCGGAGGCATGGGTCGAGACTGGGCGAACGGCCACTGCCAACGTCCGTAGTCACAGACGGAACATGCTTCTCTCAAGCGATGATTGCGTACAAGCCGCGAACCGAGTACTGTCTCGGTCTTCCGTCAGGCCCTGGGGAGAAGATGCGCGTCGTGCATGGCGAATGAGCAAGCATTTAGGTACGGCGTAGAGGTTGGCAATTATTTTGGATGCAGATTCGCTCATTACAGAGGACGGCGCCTGAAAGAGGAAGGAAGGATGGTGAGAGTAAATTGAAATGAGTGGGAGGGAGGTTGGAGGCATGGATACAACGACCCCCCGCGCTATCCCGAAAGGGGCGTGCGTCACACCTAAAGGGACTGGGCATTCCCCAGCCTGTACGGGGACCCAACCATGGCACAACATCCCCTTGACCAGCACCTCGCATTGAATATTGAGATCACCATCTATTCTCGCTCTCATGGCCTGAACCTGGATCCGGTCCCGGTCTTCGATACCGCCGGCGGAGATCTCGTGCTTTCGGAGTATGAACAGCTGCCCGCTGCTATTTCACGACTACAAACGCGGCGTTAAATGCCCATAGCCCACACCAATAGATAACGCGCATGCGCTGCTAAAAAAACTTCTTGTTTGGATCCAACGGCTCCTTCAGCTAGTCGGGGAATGACAAACGAACTTGAAGCCGGATCGGAAGGTCCCAAGAGTGGAGGAAGGCAATGAGCCTGAAGAAGCTCTCAATGTTGTTCGGACCAGAATGCGATACTATAATGCGCGAACGATGTAAAGGTAGTTGAAAATCGTGTAGTCTATGTCATTGTGTCATACGAAGTTCGCACCCAAACCGGACCCTGTACTTGAAGCCGCGCTATGGCTTCCTCAGATTTCTAAAACCCTTCATTCAATTGCCACGATGCGTTGGCAGGCCTTGGCAATACGGTATTCCCACATTTACCTAGGTGCCTCAGCATGCCAGCAGAAAATTTATTATACTATAGCTCACGGTTCTCAACTTTTCAGGTAGTGACCACACATCGTGATACCAATAAGCGTGTGCATGTGCAAAGGTCACAATGAGCCGTGAAATATATTACCGTAGACAGGAATAGGCCTGGGGCAAAATAAACTCTTATCTCTTTCCCAACCTTGGGGCTTTGCCCAGATTGGTGGCCCAGTAATAAGAAGACGATTCAATACACAAGATAAGATTCATCCTCGCCGGCATCGTACGGCTATACAACACTGAATCGAATTTCGGAAGGTATTGAACATCTGCATGTCCTTCTATATAACCTTAAATACTAGCAACAAGCATAGACATGGACTTTCCTGCTAGGATATAAATTTATAAATCTTCGCAGTGTTTAGCCTCTTTCTGTTTTGCTCCCAAAACTAGCAAGTGGCAAGAGGATCAACGGAATCCTCTCCCCTGCCCGTTTTCGCGTTTGCTAAAACGGAATCTAGCGTGAGAGCATTTCCTTGTGACGAGTAGTCGATATACAACATACGCCAAACGCTAAGCAGCGAGCGAAGCTGCGGAGTAAAGAAGGAATAAATATCGCGCAGGCTAATGAATATAGATGGTGATGAGGACAACTATCGAATGGTACGGTCGGAGAGTTGCAAAACGATTGTTCTGTGCACGATAGATTGGTTTGAAACTTTCTTGAACAGCATCTGCGGACTCCTTAGCAAATGATATCAGATCTATAAGGCAGAATCACCAACAGATTGCAGCATCAGATTCTACCAGAAAATATTGCGAAGACTACTAGGATAGGATAACAAGGGAAGGGGCGTTGGTTGTTGAGTGTCTTGATATCGCTTTCCACCTTGATCACTACGGGCGAAATACATACTAGGTTTTGCACTGCCATTCTCAAAGACATTTCCAATCGTTTACGCTTCACCAAAGTTGCGATCTATGCTTTTTCTCATTGCGATTTAGCAAATCTAGCACGGCTATCTAACGAATTTAAAAGTGGGCACTTAGGCAAGCCATCCGATGCAAGCACGCGCTTCCCCGATTCCACATCTTTGCGCCATAAGCAAGAATTACGTTTTGGTTAACTATGTGTCATACCAAAGCCTAATGCTTCGGCTATATTTGTGGAGAAGGCGCGGTATTGTCAAAATCCGATAATGCAACAGATGGAAATGACAAGAATTTAGCGACGAACGTGGGTCGCGATATTGATTTGGCCGATACCTTCGGGTTTAGGCAGAACAGTCGTGTAATGATGACGTTGAAGAGTCGGAATGGCCTATTGCGAGGCGTAGTGTATGAAGGGTTGACGACACTGTGCGAGATGCGCAACACATCTTGCGGGGGATATCGCGTCCAGCTTTGGAGACTCGTATCACTGTGCGATAATAAGTGTAGCTTATTCATTCGCACCGACCTTTAATGTTGGCTTGGAAGCGGCAGCAGTAGCGTCGGCTTAGAATTTGATGGGAAACATGAAGAAGATTAGAAGCATGGTTAGTGAAGATGGAAAAGGCATGGGAGGCATCTTAAGTTGCAAGTGTTCACCATGGAGAACTTCGGAAGAAAAATGAAAACATTGGTTTTTCTTCATGGAGCTCCTACCAGATTTTCCAAAGCTCTTACTCGGCCCGTGCACGACTTCGCTTTTTTTCAAAAAGGCCTCGCTACGCTCGGCCCCCTGGGCTCAACGATAATCGTAGCTCAACGATAATATATTAACTATCAAAAAATCAGTAGTTATTCTCTATTTATATACACTTTACTATGGGCAAAAAGAAGCTCCTCTTAACTAATTATAACAAAACGGTCTCTAGGATAGAGGAGGCGCTTACTAAGCTGCGCATACTGGAAAATCCGAATATTTTGCACTACTCGCGCACCTATAACCTCCCCTACTAGAGGCTCCTAAGAGCTTACAAGGGCCAAAACAATCGCAAGACCTGTCTAAAAACAAACTAATTGCTTACCCCTAAGCAGGAGCTCGCCCTTAAGGAATACGTTAACTTTGTTAACAATATTAGTGCCAAATTGGAGGCCTCCCGGATCAACACTAGGCTGCTGTCGACTGACGGCGACTGACGGCGCTTGACGGCTAGTGGCCGTGCTTTGACGGCAAGTTGCCGTTGAATACTGTCGCAGTGCCGACCTCAGCCAATTAGAATTCAGAGGTCCGCACCTACAAATTCCTATTGGCTCGCTTATACTAGCGCTGCAGCAGAGCGGGCCTCCTTTGTAGAGAGCGACGCTCGACAACAGAACAAGACACTGATTCCATCATCAAACAATCACGGTCCCATCAATTATCGCATTTTGAGCATCAAATCTGACAACTAGTGAGGCTTGGCCCCTGAGTATATATATGGGTCCTCGAGCCTCATCCATGAATCAATCAAGTTCTCTACTTTGAAGGATTTCCACCTTTCACATGGCACGGCCCCTTCAGTTAACTCCGAGATTGATGATTTTCGGAAATAGCGTGGTCCGCAAAACGTAGCGATAAGACATATGTTGAAAAACGCACTATAAACTTCTGGCCCATAAAGCTACCTTTCACGGCATTCAAAGGGGGCAACATGCCTTGGCGGAAACATGCTGGGGGCGTTTCCAATGTCGACCGCGGAGGACCGCCGCGCTGGAGATGCAAGCGCCCTTGTTAGGGGGAGCGTAGAAAGAAAGACCATCTCCTGCTCAGTCGAGCTATCCAGGCGCAGTATCCTCGACGTATCTACGCTTGCGGTGCGACAACGTTGTCGTTGGAGGGATAGGGATTGAACGTCGAGGTCCACAGGTGCGGGGTCAAAGCCCCCGCGCGGAAACTTTCCGGCCGAAGCGCCGAGCCCAGGACCCCTGTCACGCCCTACCTACGCCCTCTCATCAACACTACCTGCTCTGTGTTACGCCCAACGCCCCCCCATCAACACTTCTTTTGCCTCGATGCACGCCTGGAGACTCCCACCCTCCATATAAAACCTCCTGTGCCACCTGTCACCCTCTCTCATTGAACATATCCTTTGCCTCGTTGAACGATTGCAAGCTCTCAACCCCAAATCTGCCCTGGTTCCATAGTATCACCCCCATCGACATGCCCGTACAAGCCCAGGACGTCCAGCGAATCCTGGAAACGGTTCCCGTCCAGCACCGAGGACCAGGTGGTGCGCTGGCGGTGGTGAAAGATGGCGAAGTCATCGCCCAAAAAACCTGGGGCTATGCCAACTTGGAGAAGCGCATTCCAATATCCTCAAAGACCATCATGCCCATCTGCTCCATCTCCAAGCAGATGACGTGTGCTTTGTTATTCGACCTGGAGGAAAATCCACCCCCAGATATCGCCGCAAAAGGCACCTTCTCTGAATGCATGGAGGAAGCTTTGAGGAAGATGGTCCCCGAGCCACTGACTAAAGATACTGGATTGAATATCAGACACTTGTGCGATATGCAATCTGGACTGAGAGATTACTGGGCTTTGGCCATGATCTGCGGCGCGAAGCCCGACGACCCGTTTACCATTCAAGACGATGGCTTTAAGATGCTCTCGCTGTACACAACATTCCATTTCCAGCCCGGGACCGAGTACTCGTATTCAAACATCAACTTCTTTCTCATAGCTCGACTCATCGAAACCGTCACAAAGGAACCGCTCCCAAAGCTGCTCGAGGAACGCGTCTTCCGTCCGGCCAACATGACCACCGCACAGCTCATCCCAAGTACTGCCCATCAACCGGGAGACTGTCTCGGGTACGAAGGAATCGAAAAGTACGGCTTCTTGCCAGCAGTCAACCGAATTGAATGGTCCGGGGATGCCGGCATCACCACTTCCTTGGAAGACATGATCGCGTACGAGAAGTGGTTCGATACGCGCTGGTCCGAGAAGAGCAAGTATAGCAGCGTCGCGAGCGCTCGTACGTACAATGACGGCGTGCATGCTCCCTATAGCTATGGATTGGGACACTCCCTACTTGAGAACGTGGATACCGTGGGCCATGCCGGCGCTCTACGAGGATGGAGACTCCAGCGCCGCTACGTGCCGCAAGAGCGTCTATCCGTCATTGCCATGTTCAACAGCGAAAATGCCACCGTCGGTAAAACGGTCACATACATTATCCGAAAAGCACTCCAGCTGCCCGATGCTCCAACCTCGGACGTCAAGCCCGCCGGGGAATGGTTTGGCGAGTTCCTGGATGAAGGGACGCAGCTGTCCATCACCGTGGCCGAAGCAGCCACCGCGGGGAGCGTTTCTATCAGGTATGCCCGAGACGCAGAGGATGTGCGACTCGTGTCTCCCACGCGCGCCGAGTCTCAGGACAACATTGCCACGATTAGCGGAGACACGCTTGAAATCCACCGTGTACACGAAAACCGCAAGCTCGTGGCTCAACGGATCAAGCAGGAACCCAAGACCGATGGGTCGGAGCTACAGGGCAAGTACTACTGTAGCGAGCTGGGGTCTACTTTAATGTGTCATGGCCAAGACAACATGCTCTATGGCGCGTTCGATGGTGTGCTCGGGAATGGATCGGTGAATCTGATGAGGCGGCTTGGGAAGAATGTGTGGGTCTGGGCTTGTCCACGGGCCTTGGATCACAGTCCGCCGGGAGATTGGACCTTTGTGTTCAAGGAGAATGCACATGGAGATATTATTGGTTGCACGATTGGCTGTTGGTTGGCCAGGAACCTTTCTTTCTCGAAAGTTCCCCGGTGCTAGAGAATATGAGGGTGGCCAATGGGGTGTCTCTCGAATGGACTGGGATGTGAAGTACCGGAGCCCGGATGAAGTAAAGTTAGTAGTACAAAACCCACTATCCCCTATCCCCGTCTTCGGACATGACCAAATATCCACCCATATCCACTGCCCACCCTCCATGAGCAATATCTACGCCGCCACATGTGCAGATATCCTGATTTTTAGTCTCCTGATAGGTACTAGGCTGCTGCTGCTCTATAGCGTTGCGCTGCTAAATTATAATTGCTATTACGTTGCTGCGCAGGCGCTGCGTAGCTGCTGGGTACCTCACGACAGCGACAGCTAGTGACAGCTATATACTAATATCGATTGCCCTCCTTCCGAGCTGCTCTGAGCTGCTTGCAGAGCTGGTCCAGCGAGCACCTCCGCTGCTGCTGCTGCTGGCTCACCTGCCACATGGCCGCCTCCTCGCTGGTCCTCCGCGCCTGCGCTACGCGCTTGATCTCCTTGATGACCTCGAGCCGTAGAGAGTACCACTGCAGCTCGCTCTGGCGACCTGCCCTCCACCTGTTCCCCCAGCGTCTGTCCAGCTCAGCGATTGAAGGCTGGCCCTGCAGGCCTTCTGTCCATTCGCGCCAGAGGTCCTCCACGGTCCTCACAGCATGGCACATGCGATGCTTTGGTGCAGGCTCTAGCTGAGGCGCGGGCGCGGCCGCAGGCGCTAGCTTAAGTGATGCTGGCAGAGGCGATGGATTGGGCGAGCGCGCAGACGGCGTAGGCGCGATGCTGGCCTGAGCAGAGGTATACCTGCTTGAAGCTAGGTCTGCCAGCGACAGCGGCGCAGCTGCCGTTTGCCTGAGCGGAGGTGGTGGTAGCAGCAGACTGCCCGGCGCCTGCGACGCCTCTAGGCGGAACACAAGGCTGCCAGAGGTGAGCATCTGCAGCTGCTGAGACTGCAGGCTCTGCAGCTCGAGCAGGCGATTAAGCTCCCCCTTGAGCTCCCCCTTAAGCTCCCTCGCCCGCTGCTCGTTCCGGGCATCCAGCGCTTGGAGCTGGTCAGCGAGCAGGGGTATCGCCTGGTATAGGACTGACAGCCGACTAGGAGCCGCCTCTGCGTCAAGGGACGCGTCGATATTCAGAGCAAAGGCTGCGTATGCTAGAACACGGGGTGGTTCCAGACTAGGTGGCCAGGGAAGCGCTAGCGCAGTGCGACTGAGTCCTGGAGGATCACCTCTCTGAGGTAGAGCAGCAGGTTCGTGAGGCCTCCTGCAGCCAGGTCGTTGATCTGGCCATCGTGTGGGCCAAAGCGGCCCTTCCACGCATCTAGCTCTGGCCATATGAGAGACAGGAGCTCGTCCGGGGGCGCGACAGCCGCGCGCGGGCTCTCGAAGCAGCCCATCTGGGGCGGATGGCCAGCTATCGTCCTCATGAACTTCCGCGGCAGCGAGTTGAGGTAGCAGCCAACCATCTGCTCCTGGTTCCCCCTGCCTGCTCGCCGAATCTGATCCTCACTGACCCCCTTGAGCTCTGCTAGCTTAGCTGCCCCACTGCGTGGCAGGTGGGTCTTCTTTTGGGACGAGATACCCGCATAGCTGTTAGGCTTCGCGACCCAGTCGCGCTGGGAGTTATAGGAGAAGGCTGCTGTACGATCGCCTGTGCTAGCCTTGATCAGCCGTATACGGTACCAGGCTGAGCGCTGGCTGAAATCAGGGAAGGGCTTGTCTCCTAGGTCCCAGCGATAGAGCAGGTAGAAGGCTAGGCTGCTGAGCATACAGAGGATCGGCTACCTGTGCCGCAGCGCGCCTATCGTCTCAAGCCAGCCATGCTGGTTCTGCTTGCTTGCGCGCGTGGTGAATATCAGAGGTATGCAGCGCGTAGGGCCCTCCCCTATAAACTCAAAGGTAAACAGATCAGATATCTCTGCAGAGCGGCGATCGCCTCCACGCGTGAGCATGTAGTGGCCTAGCATAAGATCAACTAGCGTACGGAAGTGGCACTCTGCTGCGGCAGAGGATGAGGTCGTGTCTGCGCCATGCATCCACAGCTCGCTGCAGAGCTGCTCAAACTCGTCCTCAGTATAGCCGTCAAGCAGCGTGTCTCTGCCCTTGTTAGCGTACTGCTCTCGATCTCGCTGCGCATCCCTGCGCTGCAGAGACCTCAGGTACTCCCTCGCGTTGTCTACGCGCGGCGACGGGTGGTTATTCATGCTTAGCGCCTTCTGCTCTCGTCAGAGGTTGGTGATGGTTGTGATGTAGGCGTGAACGGAGCGTCAGGCAAGACGCGTCTCGTCTTAGGGGACGTTGCTCCCTACCTTGCGAGACCTCGTCCTCAAGGGCCTGTTCGCGACCTCCACGACTAGGAAGAGCAGCAGCTTCTCCTCTGTGACAGTACTACTATCGTGGTACTGCTTCCTCTCGCAGAATGCCTAGACGCGTAGTTAGCACGGGCTCAAGCAGCAGCAGAGCTAGCTAGCTAGCAGGCAGGCAGGCAGGCAGGCTAGTATCCATGACCTTTTGACATTTATAGTTTATGTCCGTACGCAGTACGGTGCAGCGCCTCTCAGGTCGTTGCCCCTTTTCTAGTCACGTGACCTGGTCACGTGATGCTAGCGGGGAGGCCCGAGCTCGCGCAGGATCGTCGAGCTTAGCTCTCCCTGCCCCTAGCTAGAACAACAACACAAGCAATACAATCGCGTTTTCTGTCTCTTTTTCCGTTTCCTGTTTCATCTCCTTACTATACTTATGTACAAACCTACTTCACCCGCTTTACAAAGCAGTGCACTGTAGAGCCCAACCCACAGTTTATTATACACTACCCCAGGCTACATGTCACCTTACCATAGGAAGTGCCAAGCCTTACCATGACCTATTATATTAGGGTAAAGGTGTATCGCTAGCCCTACAGGTTTTCTCTTGGCATAGGGTTTTATTAGGGAGAAACCTATATTAGCAGGAAACCTATATTGGCGGGAAACCTGTATTGGCGGGAAACCTGTATCGGTGGGAAACCTGTATCGGTGGGAAACCTGTATTGGCGGGAAACCTATATCGGCGGAAACCTGTATTAGCGGAAACCTGTATTAGTAGGAAACCTATATCGGCTAGAAACCTATATCGGCTAGAAACCTATATTGGCGGAAACCTGTATCGGTGGGAAACCTATATTAGCTAGAAACCTATATCGGTAGGAAACCTATATTAGTGAGAAACCTATATTAGTGGGAAACCTATATTAGTGGGAAACTTGTATTAGCTAGAAACCTATATTAGTAGGAAACCTATATTAGTGGGAAACCTATATTAGTAGAAAACCTATATTAGCGGGAAACCTATATTAGCGGAAACCTATATTAGTAGAAACCTATATCGGCGGGAAACCTATATTAGCTAGAAACCTATATCGGCAGGAAACCTATATTAGCAGAAACCTATATTAGCGGAAACCTATATTAGTAGAAAACCTATATTAGCTAGAAACCTATATTAGCTAGAAACCTATATTAGCGGAAACCTATATTAGTAGAAAACCTATATTAGCTAGAAACCTATATTAGTAGAAAACTTATATTAGTAAGAAACCTATATTAGTAAGAAACCTATATTAGTAGGAAACCTATATTAGCTAGAAACCTATATTAGTAGGAAACCTATATTAGTAGGAAACCTATATTAGTAAGAAACTTATATTAGCAAGAAACCTATATTAGCAGAAACCTATATTAGTAGAAACCTATATTAGTAAGAAACCTATATTAGCAGAAACCTATATTAGCAGAAACCTATATTAGTAGAAAACCTATATTAGCAAGAAACCTATATTAGCTAGAAACCTATATTAGTAGAAAACCTATATTAGCTAGAAACCTATATTAGCTAGAAACCTATATTAGCAGGAAACCTATATTAGTAGGAAACCTATATTAGCAAGAAACCTATATTAGTAGAAAACCTATATTAGTAGGAAACCTATATTAGCGAGAAACCTATATTAGTAGGAAACCTATATTAGTAAGAAACCTATATTAGCAGGAAACCTATATTAGTAGAAAACCTATATTAGCTAGAAACCTATATTAGCAAGAAACCTATATTAGTAGAAAACCTAGATTAGGTATAGAACTAAATTTTAAGTCTTAAATTTTATAGCATATAGTATAGTAAAACATTAAACAATTAGTTTACTAATTATATTTATTCTACTTGCTAGATTTTATGCGTAGATATATATTAAGCAAACTAACTTCCTTTGCCTCCTCCTCTAATGTAAACTAAGATACACTTAGCAAACTAACTCTCTTTGCCCTCTTCTCTAGTATAAACTAAGATATACTTAGCAAACTAACTCCCTTTGCCCCCTCCTCTAGTGTAAACAAAGATATACTTAGCAAACTAACTCCCTTTGCCCCCTCCTCTAGTATAAACAAAGATATACTTAGCAAACTAACTCCCTTTGCCTCCTTCTCTAATGTAAAAAAAGATATACTTAGCAAACTAACTTCCTTTGTTTCTTTCTCTAATATAAATAAAGATATACTTAGCTAACTGCCTACTACGTCTAAAGTAAGTTAATATTGTTATTATTTAATACGTTATATATATATATTATTAGCTACTAGAAAAGGCTTCTAATAAGTCTTTAGAGTTAGATATCTCTTACACCCTTTGCTAAGCGCTATGTCGCTAGGCAATAATTTTCTAACTCGTAGTAACCTCGTTCTCTAGCTCTAAATACTCTAACGCTTCTACTAGGTTTACCTAAGCTATCTTACCCCTAGCCTCTAATCGCAAACGCTTAAGCGGCGATCCTTACCCTTATGTATGCTAGGAAAAGTAGCTCTACTTAGCAGGAGAGCTCTAGAACTCTATCTACATAGGTTTAAACTAACTTAATCTAAACATCTAAATTGCTAACTATAAGCGTATGTTTAAAGAACGAATTTAAAACAGCTAACGTTAGCAAGAGCGCAAATATTCTAACACTAAAAGCTTCCTTTAACATAAACTACTGTTTGCCCTTTATTATTAGACAATTAACTGTTGCTACTCTTCTAGTTAGTCTACTTAGGTCTTGCCTATACTAAATCTTAACCTATAACATAAGTTAAAATGTTCCTGTTAAGCCTTAGACTATAGGTTGCTTTCTACTTGTCTTGTCCTTGTCCTATGCTCTCTTAGGTTTGTCTTAAGATCTAGAACGCTTTTGTAAATTACATAAACGTTTTATCGCTGCTTAATAGTCTAGATCCTAGTTCGCGTCTCGTCTTTTACTGCTTCCTAGTATAAAGCACGCATTGCTTCCTAGACGCGACTCTCTCTTCTAGAAATATCCTAGGCGGCTCTAGCTGCTTTAATTGCTAAATACTATAACGCGCGAACCTCTAGGCTAGTGTTAAAAAGCGTAAGATTATCCTGCTTCTAGTCTCTCTAGAGCGCTATAATGTTTAACTACTTTTCTAATGCTAGCTTTAAACTAATTTTAACTATAGCATAGATTATGTCTGCTGTCTGCTGCCTTCTAAGATTTAGGTAATTTTTAAAAAAATCTATAAACTACATCTTTTATTTAGCACTACGAGCTGAAACTATCTCTCTTATTATCTTACCTGCCTAGATGCCTGCTAGGCAGTGAGCATGTTATCTTATATCTTTTTTATAGAGCCTTAGTGCTCTTCTCTCTAGTTCCCCTACTACTAGCCTCTCTACGCTTTTGTTTTTTTAGCCTAGGCAGTTCCTGCTCTGCCTCCTCTACTATACTTTCCTCCTGCTCTTAACGTCTATTAGCTCTATTAGGTCTATTATTCTCTAAGTCCTCTCTAGCTATCTCTAAAACATTATACATTACACTAATCTGCTATATTACTGCTTCGCGATCTAAATGTCTACATATCTATTCTAAAGCAGCACCTAGTAACTAGGCAATAAACATTGTCTTGTTGTTTCCCTATAACTATCTAACAGCTATATTACGTTCCCTTTGCTAAGTATAGTGTCTAGGGTATTAAATGTTATACTAACGTTAACGCCTAGGATTTTAGATGGACAGGTTAAGTGTCTTATAGTAATAATTTATCTATTTATAAAGGTAGCTAAAGATGTTTAACATGCTAAGCGTAATAAGCAAAAACCTTAATTAGACATCCTTACGTTAGCTAGTATAACTTAGCAAACTATAAAACTCTAGTGTCTTGCTATATATTTATAACACGTAAGGTTTTACTATATATCTTTTACACTACACTATAAGGTTAAATATTTATTATAAATCTATTAACTTTATTAACTTAACAACGTAATATCTGCTAGTCTTTTTACCTACTGCTCTTAATAGCAGGCCTACGTCTCCTAATTTATAACAAAGAGTACTAAGTTATTATTTGTCGCGTTTACTAATACGTAGTGCTTGCCTTAAACGTTTATAGGCACCTAACTAAGCACTATTATAGCCTTAATCCTTAGATTATAGAAGAACTTAGAGACTATGCACTTAGCGTAGACTCTATAGAGAAGCGCAGCGACGTTACTGTTCTAACTAAACCCGTCCCTTAGATTCTAGGGCTTAAGCTAGTTACTAATGCCCTAATATGCCCTAGTGCTATTAGATATTTACTAGAGAAACTATAGACGCTAGTATAAACTGCTATAATAACATAAAACACCTAGGGGCTGTACTAAAGACTAAAGGTCGCCCTTCTAACGCTAAAAAGCAGCTAATACTACTGCCTTTGCTTCTTGCTAGAAGAAGATTAACTTCGCGTAGCGTTTCTTTATGCTACTAATTAGAACACTAGCAGCAGAGCCGCGTTATATTTTAAAGTCACCACGAACCCTAACGCTAACGTCGCGCCCCTAGACGAATTAAAGGCCCTAACTAATGCCTTATATGCCTAAGCTAAACTTATAGCTAAGCAAGCGTTTAAGAAGAAGTTTGCTACCTTGCTAGGCAGGGATTATATATAAACACACCCCTTCCTTAAGCATACTAAATAGCAAGACTTTATTAGTAACATAGACATTAGGCATCTTCTAAGCCTTACTACATAACTAGACATTAACATAGAACCTGCTCTTGCTATTATTTACGCTGCTACTTAGAGCATGCTTATTGTCTGCTAGAACTAAGTTTGTAAATTAGCACAAGCGCTGCTTTGCGTAGTTATAGAGAATAGGCTACTAACACTAAACATATATAAGCTTAAGGCTTATAATAACAACGAAGTTAAACATAGCCTTTATTATAGAAGATATTTAGCTTCTTTATCTATACTTGTAACAGTGCACTAAATTAAGGCGAATTCCTAGAGTATAAATTAAAGATAAGCAGAAGGGAGCGTTTAACGCTATAATATAATGCGTAGAAGAGATAGACGACCTAGAGCATACCTTACACTATATTAAGAAGGTTAATAGACAGCGTAATTTCTTACCTATTAAAGAATGTTGCTATAGATTCTAGATTAAGCTTCTAATATAGAAGGTGTTTTATAATAACAGAGAGCTTGCCCTCTACACTAGCGTCGCTATAGCATGCCTCTATAAACATGGCTTTAATTCTATGTCTAACTACGCTATAACTTTAAAAGCATTAGAGAAAGTCGCGAAGTTTACGTTTGTTAAGCTTGCTGTTGCTACTATAATTTAATAGTTACGTAGCGACATAGACATTAAAGCTCTAGTATAGCTGCTTTAGGAGTAGACAGAAAAATACCTTAATATATCTAAACCTACTCTATTCTAATAGATTTTAACAAGTAGAGCCTACGCTAAGGCTATAGCTAATAGAGAGACCTAGGATAGCTTCGTGTCGTAGCAAAGTAGGAACTTGACCTGCTAGGGTGTTACTATAAACATGTTGTTATTCTGTAGCATGATCTAGAGCCTCTATATAGAGATTAAGCAACTGCTACTCTAACTAACCTTTAGCAAGGACGTGCACGAACTTCTAATAATACTATAGAACATACTCTAAGACCCCTATACAAAGGGAAACCTAGATAGAACCTGTTTAACAGCGCGAATATACTAGAGCTTGTAACTAGCAATAGCTTTATACGCCTACGTGTAGAACAGCTCCGCAATGTCTATAACCTACGTGAGATATTACCTGCCTTTAGGACGATATAGGACGTTACTAAATCTTTACACGTTAACTAATAGTATAGTAAGCATTAGCGACTTAATATTTACTAGCTGCTCTTTGCTAATTAACCTCTAGTTAGCTAGCACGTAGACTAGAACTCTTAAGGTATAAACAGTATAGTTTCCTAGCGTCTTCTATGTCACTAACGTATAACATAGTCTACACTTTATAAACTCTAATAATCTTAGCCTTTATAACTTCTTTGTTATCTATAGACTTGTTTGCCTAGTGTCTACATACGCTAAGTCCTATAACCTTACTAAGTATCTATAACCTATATATCGCTTCCTCTCGCGCCCTATAAGCAGCCTGCTCTTCTAGTACCTCTAGCTTATACGTCTATACTATTGCCTCCTTATAAACCTACTACACTGCCTATTGTCGTAGAAACACTATAATTAAGCTTATAGCACTCTTATCTAGCTAGGTCTAGATAGCAGGACATACTAAAACTCTAAATACCTAAGCGACGTCCTAAAAGACATTACATACTGCTATCTTAGCATTGCGCTTGCCTTACTTACACTATAACATATTCTTATCTCTATTAGGCGTAGACTTGTTAGAACTAACTAAATTATTAACTTTATAGATGCTGCTAATGTCGCCTTCTTTGCTAGTATTCTTAACTAAGCAGCAATAGAGACGTAGGCAGGTTATAGCGAAAGTATAGGTCTAGGAAACTACGCTCTACCTATTAGCGTGAGGGACTTTGCTAACAGCAACAAGATTAACTAGCAGTTTAACATAAGCACTATGTAGCATGACTTTATTAGGTTTAAGCTTATTCTAGACTAGCTTAACTATCTAAAGGCTAAAGGAGACGTGTTTAGGGGCTTGCTAAAGGCAGCTAGACTCTTAGAATTAGCCCTTATAATAGAGCGCGTAAAGCAAGCAAAGAAGCAGTCTCTAGTAAACGTTTAGCAGCTATTAGAGAACGCTTTTAGAAACAAAAACGCGAGCTATTAAGGCTCCTAGGAGGAGGTTATTACAAGCATTATAGATAGACAACTATATGTAGCCTATTTCGTAGGCACTAGGACTAGAAAGAGTCTTAGTTTCCTCCTCCTAGCAACTAGTAACGCTTATAGCCTTACTATCGTTATCGTTTCTCTTATAGCGTTGCGCTAGGATATAAAGGGCAGGGCAAAGGAACTTAGCCTTAATGTCGCTAAATAGGGCGAAACGAACTAGTGCGAGGAGGTTAACATCCTGCTCGTAATGCTAGAGCATATATTAGATAGCAAATTCTAGCGTTTTATTAAGCGCACACGTGCCCTAGATTAGTTAACTAGGATTATTGTTAATAAATGCTACTACTCTTTTATTACTAATTTAGATTTCTAGCTACTTATAAAGAAACTTAGATAACTAGTAAGATTTAAAGTTCCTATAACACTTCTAAGCGCTATAGTGCTAAAGTTAAAGGAAGAGGTCCTATAGCAGGAGATAGAGCTTAACGGGGTTAAGATCTATATAGTTTATAAGCTAACTAACTAACTAAATATCTGCTACGAAGTTATCTATAGGCTAAATATAGGCGACAAAGACATCTAAGAGTATATATAGAGCACGATTCTAACTAACAAAAAGGCGATATGCTTTATCTAGGACACGAAACTAATTAATGCTCTAGCTAATTAGCTAGGCTGCTTTAAGTATTATAGGAGGATAAGCGACAAGGAAAAGAAAGCAATGCTTAATAGCTTTAGCGTAGCAGAGTATAGAATTATACTTACTACTAACAGCCTAAGCCATAGCTAGCACCTAGGGTTAGGGTTAGGGTTAGGGTTAGGGTTAGGGTTAGGGTTAGGGTTAGGGTTAGGGTTAGGGTTAGGGTTAGGGTTAGGGTTAGGGTTAGGGTTAGGGTTAGGGTTAGGTTAGGGTTA